>OZ005648.1:295806525-295941525 GCA_963930645.1 Salticus scenicus
GCTTTTTCTTTGATCAAAATTTATTTTTGTTTTATATAGATCTCAATAGAGGTATGCAAGCACTTGTTAGATCAATCACAGGCAATTACTACAAAATAACTATGTTGGCATTGATAAACATACGAAACGTCGAAAAAAAGAAGAAGAAGAAGAAAAAGAAATGTTAAGGGATGGGAGAAGATTTCCTTATTTTTACCTCGATAAAAATGTTTTTTGAAAATAGTTATTGTATTCTACCGAAAGGAAAATCGAATGTGTGATGTTCAATAGAGCCGACTGTGGTTAAGAGAAAATATGCGAGAAAGTAGAAATACGAGCAATACCTCAAGCTCTATATGCGAAGTACAAAAATATTTTACTTATTAGCATTATTTTATTTATATTGAAGAATAAATTTGTTGCATCTAGCACATTTCTAGCAGATGAAAGGCGATTTGATCCGCATTTAGACCTTTTCCCATCTTACTTTCCTATGACTTTTAAATGTTTGGTAGTTTAATGTTTTATAGGAAACGTTTGATTGTATTAGGCTGAAACTGGATTAGAAATTTACAAAAATTATTGAATTTAAAGTTTTTATACTACGTTGTTAGGATATATTTTGAAACATAATTTTTTTTAGCTTGAATATAAAATTATATAATTGAGAGAGTATTATATTAGTTTTCAGCAATTCCTTCAAAATATTTCTTTTGCTTTAATTATCTGTTATGAATTTACGCATACATGAATTTTGCACTTCCAAATGAAATGTTGATATGCCATTCAACTATAAAGCTTAATATTTCTATAATGTTAACAATACTTATTGTTAGTAAAGATTTTTATGTTAACTTTTCCACCTAGAAGAAGTAACATGACGAAAAACTAACATATTACGACTGTATTGATATAAAATAAATCTTAATTTCATCACACTACCGAATTTCATGCATGTGAAATCTCTTGTTTTCCTTTTTATCAGATTATTTTCGTTTTATTTATTTTATTATTTTTTTTTAAAGTTATGTTGACGAGCAAACAAACACATCATTTCCTACTGTGAGATCAACACATTGTGCAGAATTTAGTTCAAGGTTTGTAAGATGTAAAATTGTTCTGTCACAACAAATAAATTTGGAAGAAGGAAGGCGATTGCAGAACAGGAGCGAAAACATTTGTTTTTCTTTCTTCCGGATGGAAGACGTTGCTGAAGAACACATTTACTTTTACTGCTTTTAAAAGTTAATTGTGGTATGCACTTCTTTAAATTTATTAAAAGCAGTTTTTTTTTTTTTTTGTTTTTTTTTGTTTTTTTGTGCGCGCACTACATTTTTGAATTATCACAGGTTTTAATAATTCACACTTGTATAATTAGAATAAAATGAGCAAAACCAACGCTTTTTTGTTTTTACAACCGCATTTATTTTTTCTTTATACCGTAATTTCCGGTGTGTAAATCACAAGTTAAAAAAGTACATTTTGCATCAGAAATTTTAATTAACAGATTTCATTGTATGTGTACGCTTTATAAGATAAAATTTTGATGTATAACAGACGTATATGACCTGCAACTTATATTCCAGAAATTATGATACTTCTAAATTTTATATAATGTGATAGAACATTTACTTTTAGTAAAATAGTCACAACAATACTTTTTTTTTTTTCTTTCAATATTTTCCAAATTTAATCTATCACAATAGTGTTTTTCTGTATTTTATTATAAGAAGTTATAATATATATATATATTAATTATTATTATAAAATAAGTATAATTAATATTATAAAAAAAAAAAAGTTTTATAATAGTCTTTATGTAAACATGATATTAATGTGATGAAGCTTAAGTATGTGTCAACTAAATATAAGCTTAACTATATAAGAAAGCAGAAAAGAACCACCTTTAGAAAGCTTCGATTTTCCTTTTGTACAATACTTTTCTTAATTTTAAAAAATAATTACGATTAAGCCATTTAAAAAAGTGTCTGATCTTGAAGTTTAACGAGTAATTCAATAAGTTCATTGAACAAATTATCATCGATATTTTTAACCTCTGCCAAGGAATATTTAGTTAATTTAATATGGGAATTTACAATCTGTTTTCCAAATCCTCAAAAGTTAAAATTATCATTGATTTTTGAAAATGATTTGACTATACTTCAAACAGTGACTTACAAACTATACTATGTTTTTGAGAACATATAAAAATGACATGTATCGCATCAATAGTTTTCCCCTTGAGTGACGGAATTCGTTTACTACTTCATCATGAAAAATGAAAAGCGAAAACAGTGTTTATTTTGACAACTGTGCTTAAAAAAAAATTATGTAAATCATTTTAACCATTTTTTTAGTTAATATTTTAGTACTCTGGCGGTAAAGGACACCATGTCAGGAGAGAAACATTTTTACTTTTCTTAACTTTAAATGCACTGTTTAGCAACTAACAATAAGCGCTTAGTGATACTTTAACATTAATGACATAATGTATTCATATAATAAAACCAAAAATGCACATCAAAGACATGGTGCTAATTTCCCCCCAAAAAATATTGGACATAATGTCCGGGATCCGGACATAATATCGCGATACAAAATATCGCCGGACAAAATATCGCGTCAAAAAAATAATATAATCTATTTGAAAATTTGTATTTCTGTCACGTGTGATTTCTGGTGAAGGCCTTACAAATTAATATAAATTTATTAAAATAAAAAAAATGCAATATAGAATGGAATATTATTTTATCTATATTTAATTTTAAGTTATTTTATCATTTGCTTTTCACCATTCAAAATACATTTAAAAAATATTGTACATTACTGCTGACATCAAAGCTGAACACTGTTCACAAAATTTTAAAATAGATAAGCAAGATTTAATTCTTTATGACTAATCTTAAAAATTGTTAATAGTCTTTAAACTCTTTTAAGCAAAATTTATAACAATTTTTGTGGTGGGTTTGTGTGTATTCCAGTGCTCTGACTAAGGTATGTGTTGGCATGAAATTTTATACAACATTATTAATAATTACCAACTCCTTTTTGCTTTCCATTCATTTATGTAGGCGATATTTTGTCCACGCGATATTTTGTCCCGCGAGATTTTGTCCCCAACCCATAATGTCCTTTACTTCTGGGGTACAGATTTTATTTCTGGGGTTCATTTTTTATTTAGTTTCTAATAAAATTTAAATTATATTATTTAATTATTGTTAGAAGTATGTTTATTATGATTATACATTTTTTTTTTCAACTGTAGTTGTAGGTTTTTATTATTATTATTTTATTCGTTTACTAAACCGAATAATTTTTAAAACATAAAGTTTATTTTTGAAAATAGTTTAATGAGTATGTGAAAAAAATGTAAAATACATGTTTAATGTCAAATATATATTTTTTAATTTGATGCAGAAATTTACATTTCACACCTCAAGAGTAAGTTATTACTTCAAAGTAATTTCAAAAGAAGCTGTCAACACATCATTGAACTTACGAACAATATACACAATCTGTTCTAGATGTAAGCATATGTTTGTTATTTTGCATAAGTAGATTGTAATTTTCTACCAAATTTTTTATCATCCTTCTTCATGACGAGTGATTAGTAATTGGTTCCTCTTTCAAAATAATGGAATAAATAGACTGTATTATCTAAGCACTTGTCCTCAACAAAACATGTCATTATAAAAAAAGTTGGATTTGACACATTTTGATGGGCAAGGAAAAACAAATTTAAAGACACACCTCTAGAACAAGAGCATTGCCATCTGCCAAATCAGTCCAAGGCTGTTTCTTTTGTTTTAACTGCGAAAAGAAGCAACACCCGTACATCTTTTACAAAACATTTGCTTCAGTTTTACGTTTTTTGTACAGAGACAAATTAAATAAGTAACAGGAAAAAAAAAAAATGCGACGATGTAGATTTAATTTCAAAATTTTGGAATAAGTATTGTTAATTGCACATATTTCTTTTCCTTACATTTTTCTATCAAAATTTTATACAAATACCCTTAAAATTTTATTTATACTACCTACCAAATAAAAGCATTACTTTATGTCACATTTTTTTTTCTTCAGTTCCCCTAATTTTGTTTTTAATTTAAATTAATTTCATTTTGTATCAAAATAAAAGTGAAACATTTCTTTAAGTCCAGTTGATGTGTGATAGTTTGCAATACCCACTTTTTTATATCAATCAAAATATTATCTTAAAAATTTAAAAAGAAATAACGAAAGTTAGTAGTAAAGTCTTTAAAAGTCATCATTACGAGGCAAAGATAGTACTTACACAATCATTTACACAAACGGTTTCCAAAATTTAGGATGCGTTGCCAAAAATTAGTAATCAAAATCTTTGAAACTTCACACGTATAGTTTAAATAGGTTAATTTACGTTTATTTGCGGCATTTGTTTAATAATTTGTGAAGTATGGGGTAAAAGTTAAACAAGTTTCAATTTAGCTAAAAACAATTAACCCTTTTGTTCAAGAAATATTGAAAAAATGTTGTTACAGAAATTGTCCAAAAGCCGATAACAACTATGCACTGAAAAAGTATAAATCTGATGAAACAGTTAAAAATAAGTCTAGAAATGCGCGTCTTAAAGCATTTTAGGATGCTGATGAAAGATGGACTATGCAAGAAGAAAAAAAAAAAAAAAAAGTAGTCACTGCATCCAAATTGTAAAAAATGGCCCTAAGAGGTGTGACCAAAGACTATTAGTGTCGCTCCTTAAGCAATTTGTGACATTTAAAAAATATTATTTTTGCGCAAAATTTACCCTAAAAAAACCATACATCTCCAGAAAAAGCAGGTTGGCTAGATGAGAGTTTGCTAAAATACATATCAAGAAACCTTTAGATTTCTGGTTGGACATTATACTTGCAGAAAAATCAAGATTCAACCTGTTCAGATGTAGTAACAGAGTTTCGGCGTATAGAAAATCAAATACAGAGATTTAAGAAGAGAATTGTGCGCCTATATATTAAAGTGCGGTGATGGAGGAATGATGGTATGGGTATATATGGGAGCTTCAGGTGTCGATAATTTAGCTGGAATGGATGACATAATGAACCATTATGCATATAGAGCAAAATTGCATCAAATTTCTAATAAACTGGGTGTTACACAAACTTGTAAGTTTTGCTTGGAGAATGCCCTTAAACCTTCCACCGGAAATGCTAGACTTTGGTTGATAGACAATTGTTCAAAGGTTAGAAAACTCCATATTTAAACACCAAAGAATACGTATGGGATTATTTAGAAAATAAATTACGCAAAAGTCGTTTTGGTTTCAAAACTGAAATGAAGTATTAAAATAACAAAAGAATAAGATTGAATCAAATTTTACCTTGCAGTTACTTAAATAATGCTAAATCGTTTAAGAGCTGTTACTTTTCACATGGTGAAACTGCAAGGTATTAGCATTAACATTTAATAAACCAGATCATTTCAAAGTTACTTGGCGAATACACTTTGTTTTATCATTACGAGTGTTAATAAATTGTTTCTTCTTCTTTTTCTTTCTTTCTTTTCTTTCTTTTTTTTTTTTTTTTTGTTTTTTTGTACCCTAGAACTTTTGTACCGTTAACACTTCAACAAAGTTGAAAAGTAATATAAATATTTACCCTACAATGAAAATGCCAATGTAAAACTGCAGTTTCGGTAGTGTAAAATGTACCATAATCAGTGCAGAATAACGAGGGGGCTTACTGCTCTTATATATAGATAGAGAAACAATTTTTGAGTCATAATAGCAGCCAGTAGGAATTTAAGAAACTGGAGGTAGCCAATAGGAATTTGGAATGTAGAGAGCTATGCAAAAATATGTGGATTTTATGAAATATTTCCAACAATCCGAGAGAGGAGGTACAGCAAAATTGCAATTAATGATATTTTTATGATTTTTACAGATATGGAAAATTTTCAGAAATTCGAATTTATGTAACTCTTTAGTATTTTCTGTAAGCTTTGCATATCTATAAAAATCATAAAAAATATTTATTGATTCCGAACATTATTTCCAATTTATTGTTAAATGCGAAAAAAGAACACAAACAGATGAAATATGTATAAAATCTCGAGAATATTTTCATCCTGTAAATGGTCTTGATGAGAAAAGTACTGACATAATATCTTTATTATCGAAGTAGATTTGTATGAACTTGCCATTATGAACTTGACATTAAAAACAAAATTCTGACTTACCAAATCATATTCCTCAAATGGATCGATTTATCATCATGATCGACTTATACTCTCAGATTATGAATGTTAATGCAATGATAAACTTCGTATTATTAAATTTTTCCCATATTATTACGCATTTCTTGCTGTTACAATTATTTCCTTCAGTGAAAATAAGACCAAGTTAAAATTAATATAGCAGACTTTTATTATTATTTTTATCATATATCTATTTTTATAAATTTCTTGTTGTGTTTCTGAAGTGGATGATGTTTGATTATTATTAAATCTGTCGAATGAATTTTATTTATGACAACAAGTACATAGTACCAGTACATAGTATGCTTTATTATTATAATAATTACAAGATAAAAAGAACTTTTTATATACCATGTTTTTAAATTTTCTGTTGAATCATATAAACGCTACCGAAGTCAACGGTGACCCGAAATAATTGGCTAAAAGTATTAAAAAAATGCATTGTCACTGTGTTCTGAGCTATTCTGAAAGTATCATATGTCCAGTTAGTAGGGAAATTTTATGAATGTTGAATCTTATAAACGCTACCGAAGACCGTGGGGACCCGAAGCAATTGGCTAAATGTATATAAAAAATGCATTGTCATCGTATTCTGAGCTATTCTGAAAGTTTCAAATGTCTAGCTAGTTGGTAAGTTATATGATTGTTGATACATATAAACGCTACCGAAGGCAGCGGAGACCCGAAGCAATTGGCTAAATGTATTTTTAAAAATGCATTGTTATCGTGTTTTGAGCTATTTTGAAAGTTTCAAATGTCTAGCTAGTCGAGAAGTTAGTTAAATTTTCTGTTGAATCATATAAACGCTACCGAAGGCAGCGGGGACTCGAAACAGTTGGCTAAAAGTAGAAAAAAAAAAAAAAGCATTGTCACCATGTTCTAAACTATTCTGAAAGTTTCAAATGTCTAGCCAGTCGGGAAGTTAGTTAAAAATCGATTGCAATATTTGTACTGGACAAACAAACAAGAATCGAAGTTAATAACTACATGGTAAAAAATGTATGTGAGAGATGTAATGGGCTGTGTAGTAGTAAGTAAATTTGAAGCATATAGCAAACAAGTGAGCGTTGACTTCGTGCATAATTTATACATTTTCAGTTTAAAAGCTAAATTCTGCTGTAAGTAAAGTCTGGCTTGTTCCGCCCTTATTCGTAAAATGATGTAAATCAAATTATGTGATTTTTCGATATAATTATACGAATGAAGCATCAAAATATTTTCAGAATCATTTATTAATAGTAAGTTTGAAGATCTTTGAACAGATTCACTTAACTGGGGAGCTTTTTTAACCAGTTTTTACACTTGAATTGTATAATATGATCAATCTGAGAAATACTAGTAAAAGATTACACATTATAAATCCTTAACATATAAATTTATACCTGTGTTAATCCTTTAAAGGTTAGTTATTTTGACTTTGAAATAAATATTATTGATAAGAATCTCTATTCACCTTGTTTTCTAAAATAATAAATAAATAAAATAAAGTAATTGGTTATGTTATATTAGTTCAGAAAACTTCCGGTTCGTTTGCTAAGAGATATAAACAATCGCATTGATTGGTAGGAAATGTTCACTTTTATTCTCAACCGGAAACACAAAGGACCAGCACCATTTACTAGAAAATATAAAGTTCCGTCTTCAAATAACACTTCAATTTATGATAAACATATAAATTTGATGTGACGAAACTCTTAAACTGGAAGTCAAATTTAAGTAATTTTAATTTTAGAAATATTATTGTAAATTTTATTTATAGAAACAAAAATTTAATTGCCTATAATGATGAAAAAAGCTTGAAGTTTAAAAAATATATTTTTAGCTATTAAAAAGTGATTATTCGCTAGACATTTTACTCACTTACCAATCAAAAATTACTTAAAATATTTATAATTCATAAATGGCAATAGTTACTAGTTTATGTTTTGCAGATTTCTATTCATATGGAAGATTTATAGAGGTATTATCTCTTAATGTATATTCAATTGATTACATCTACAGTAAATTTTAGATTTTATTTGATTTCTAGTATTCTGTTTTAAAATTTTAAGTCATTTTCAGTTTTGTGATATATTATTGGCTTAGGATTATGTTTTTCATGTACAGTCGGTAACAAAAGTGTCCGAGCATTAGCAAAAATTCTTATGTAAAAAAAAGTATACTTCATACGATTTTGTTAAATAAATCCTTGTCGAATCCTGTTCTTAATCGGTGTAAGAGCATGATTCGATAAGGATTTATTTAGCAAAACCGTATGAAGTGTACTTTTTTTACATAGGAATTTTCGCTAGTGTTTGGACACTTTTGTTACCGACTGTACATATACTTTACCTTGGTTTATGATTAAACCTTTTAATGTTTACGATTAAAAACTTTTTTTTTTTTTTTTTTTTTTTTGAGAGGGGTAGAGAGTTACACGTATATAAAAGCTAGTTGTAAACCCACCAACATGATCTAAAATGTATGTAACATTAGTAAAAATTTAGTTTATGATTTTTTGAGTCTAATTCGATTTCAGTGTGTGGTGATTTTTCGTTTAAATAATGTTATGATTTCTCTTGCTTGATATTTTGTTTTGATCTTTCTCGACTATCTTTATATTATATAAGTGGTTTAAAGTTTTTTTTTTTTTAATTTCTCTCTCTCTCTCTCTCATATATATATATATATACACAGACGATAATTGTGTATATAATATATATATATATCGATGTATTCATATTTCTCTTTAGTTATACTTCTTTCCACAAGACTGCATTAGTCTCCTAGCATATTGATAATTTAAATTATATAAATATTGTACAAATAAATTATTTTTAAATAAAATAATATTCGTGTTTAATTATTATTTACTGTAGAATAGTTAATTAAAAATATCACATTTTGTTTTTGTTAAAATACCGACTTATTATCGGCAGCTCAACTTTTGCCTTGTGTTATTAAACTGTTTAAAAAATGTATGTAAATCTCTCTCTCTCTCTTTTTTTTTTTTTTTTTTTTTAAGATCTTATCTTTTTATTTATCGTATTGTGAAAGAAACAAAAAATGTATTTGAAACATATTTTAGTTATTTAAGATTTTTTTTTTTTTTTTTTTTTTTTTTAAATATATGCATATCATTTGTCATAGTCAATAATAAGGATTTATTGAGGTGTTACTTTAATCCACCATATTGTGAAAGAGACAAAAAAATGTATTTGAAACATAGTTTTTAGTCATTTAAGATCATTTTTTCTTAAAAAATATATGCAATAAAAGATATATGCATATCATTCGTCATAGTCAAAAATAAAGTTTTAGTGAGATGTTACTTTAGTGCACTATTGGCTTATTAGAGATCGAAAATATTAGGATCTTAAAAAAAAAAAAAAAAAAAAAAAAAATTACTTTTTATATTCCTTAAATTTTTCATAAGATTGATAGTAAATTCTTGAAGTAATATAGGAATTAATGATAACACATGTGAAAATAGTGAAAAAATGCCAAGCAAAAACAACGAAAGTACTTAATTTTCTTCTAGCATAAAAACTGTTGCACGTAACGTCTAATGCAATGTATTGAGATTAAAGTGAGGTATATACGCTCTATTCTTATAAATACATTTGGCGTTTATGCCACATACTCGATTTTATATGATTTTTAAACTAATGGTACTTTAAAGTATCGTCAGTAGATAAAAGGTCAAATCATCCTATATCTGAACGGTGTATGTGAATTATGAGAAATAAAATTAAGTTCATCTACTTTTAATGAATATCTTCTTCGTGAAATATGCAATTACAAATGTTTAACCTGGGCAACTTGTTCCAACATTTTGTTTCCAAGTTCTGGTCACTTGAAAATATACCATCACGATAACTTTTAAAATATTAAACTGATTCAAATCAAAGTTGGATAGTGAACTTACGATTCAAATATCTTGGATAAGTTCTTAATGTAACTTGCTCCACCGTTTTATTTCCAAGTGGCAGCCACTTGAAAATTTGTCATTATGATAACTTTTGTAACATTGAATCAATTCGTATCAAATTTGGGTAGTGGATTTATCATCAAATATATCAGATGAGTTTGCTGGGCATCTCACACCGTCTTTTTGTTTCCAAGTGGTGGCCACTTGAAATCACGGTGCCCCTTAAAAATTTCTTATCACGATAGATTTTGAAGTACTGAATTAATTTGAACCAAAGTTGTATAGTAAATTTATCATTCAACAAATATCTTGACTGATTTCGCTGGGCCAGTTGCTCTGTCATTTTTTTCTCCAAGTTGCTGAGACTGCCACTTGAAAATTTGTCATAATAACTTTTGATATACTGCACTGATTTGAACCAAAATTGGACAGTGAACTTATGCTTCAAATATCTTGGATGAGTTTGCTGGACAACTTGCTCCGTCATATTGTTTCTTAGTGGCGGCCACTTGAAAATTTGTTATCACGATAACTTTTGAAATACTTAATCAATTCAAACCAAAGTTGAAAAATAAATTTATCATTCAAATATCTATGATTTCAGTGGACAAGTTTCTTCGCAATTTTGTTTCCAAGTTGCGTCCATTTGAACGCTGCCACTTAAGAATTTGTTATAGCGATAACCTTTGAAATACTAAATTTATTCGAACCAAAATGCGACAGTGGGCATATCTTGCAAATGTCTTGGATTAAATCACTGAGCAACTTGCTCCGCCATTTTGATCTAAATGGTGGAACTTAAATTGTCAACACGATAACTTTTGAAATTCTCAATTAATTCAAACTAAATTTGTACAGTAGACTTATCTCACAAGTGCATTTGATATATTTGTTTGCCATCTTGGCCCGCCATCTTGTTTCCAAGTGCAGGCAACTTAAAAAATTTAAATTAACATAAAAAGGTACTTATGAACCGATTTACTTAAAACTCCATATGTACATAGCTTACATTAATATTTCTACCAAGTCCATTAATAATTTGTAGCTGTCATTTTGTTTCAAAATGACGGTTACTTGATAGGGAAAAAAAACGAACCTTCCGAATGAACCGGAAAGTCTTGTTTATTCTTTAAATTGTTACTGACTTCTTTTAGTTTTCGATGAAATATATGAGGTATGACGTATAACAAGTTCTTTACACGCACAAGTTTGGAAACTGAAATAACGGTGGAAAATAAAGGCAAAAAATAACAGAATGATAAAGTTTTGCGGTGAATATAATAATATTTATACATCTCTGTACATATCTATTCATAGATTGATGAATATATATTATTTTTCTTGATGAGACTCATTCGATAAAAATGACGCTTATTAATCTTTTTATTTTTTTTATCTCCCAAAAAAAATTTTTATGAAAAAAATTTATATTATAAATGTTAAAAAAAAAAAAAAAAAAAAACTTTTTAAAAAGTGTAATTAACTTAATGATTCATATTCAAATGTACCAAACTCCTTTTAATCTGACTCTTGTCCAATAATTATGTCTCTAACAATCACAACATACATTCTTTACATTGTAACGAAATGTTCGTATTTATTTTAAGAAGCTTCTTTATCTGAATATAGACTGCGATTTTTATGAAGCCAGATCGATAAGGGGGGGATTAGAACTGTGTCAGTGTCATTATCTCTTTTTAACTATCGTTCACTATTGAAAAACGATTTCGGGCGATCCACTTTTTAATGCAAATCATTGGAAATCTATGTATTGGTATTACTTTTTTTTTTCTTCTGTTTTTCTCTGTTTGATGAGAAAGAGAAAGATTCGAAAACTTTCGTGAAATATTTGAAATTCTGGTATTGGAATGAATGTCATTATGTATTAAAAATAGTTACTGGGCATGTAGGTAAAATTTATGAACGGACAATACCTAATCTCTCCTATGTTATTCTATGGGAAAATTTGTTTCCATAATTACTCATATTCTAACGTATTATTTTTAATTCCGTTTTCAGTTTCAGAAAATTAACAATCATTAAATTAGTACTCATTTTCCAAAAATTAACTTTTAAAATTTTTAGTATTTTATTTTGCGGCGAAAGAGAGAGAAAAATACACTTTATATAAAATCACATTTTTGAACTCAAAATTAAAAAATACAGTTTTTGAAAAATGAGTACTAATTTAACGATTGTGAATTTTTTGACTGTGAAAACTAAATAAATAAATAAATAAATAAATAATAATAATAATAATAATAATAATAAAAACATTAGGTAATGAGTAATTATGGAAAAACAAATTTTCCCATAAAACAACAAATTCCATGACTGTCGACAAGATTAAGTATTGTCTGTTCGTGGCATTTCGTGAATGACATTTTGGGTTGTCTCAGTACGAGTGACTAGAAACAGTACAATCAAATTGAAATAACTGTTTATCTTATTGGTTGATTCAATTATTTCGAGAAACTACTGGACATGGCGACATTTCAACAATCAATCAAATGATCTCTTTATGATAGCGAAGTGCTTCTAGCGCCACACTCTTATGGAGATAGTTCAAAACGTCCCCAATACTTCACAGCCACTGAGTTGCTAACTTTTTCCCATTTTTCCCTCAAAATATTTTGTATTTCTACTTTTGAATCATGATCTTTAAAAATATTCTTCTGAAATCAAATAAATTAAAGATTATTACTCCAAAATAGTAGTGTCACATACTTACCGCTAAAATCAGGGTCCGACCATTACGTTGTGTGGCCCAGCTCCTGATGTGGTTTGGGGCTTCCATCCCTCCTGTATTGTACCTGTAAACCGAAAAAAAATTGGATTTTTAAAAATATATAAACAAGTAATTTGTAAGCAAAGTAAAATATTTGGACGAAGTAGCGGTTTTGGACGATCTTCTTATGAAAACAATATGGGTAGTGTTAGCTGACTTATTTTTACGAATTTTATAAATAAAAAATATATTATTTGAGTAGGTAGAACTTAAAGTATAAATAATTACAGTATTTAAATTATTTACATAAGTGAAAAAAAAATTAAAATTACAACATTCTTTTCCATAGTATTGGAAGTAAAATTTTCGTTTGCAGTGCCTCAGAGGAGGATTTTGTGTTTATGAATATGTTAAAGAATTAATTGTGTTACATCTAAATAAGATCTACAAATAAGCGTAGCAATAGAAGAAAAAAAAATCTTAAATTATTTTGTCATTTCCACTTTCTTTCCAAAGAGAAAACCCAACATCGAGTCAGTTTGAATCTTAATAAGCTCGCGTTTAGTTCGCCTGTCTGAGTAAGTCAGTTTGAGCATAATCCTATTTGATTTTAATTCAGCCGTTCAAGCCAGTTAGAATTTAGATTGAATTTGTGTTTAGCTCGACTGTCAGGGTCAGTTTCATTAAAATCGTTCTTGGATTCAGTTCATCTCTTCAACTACACAATAGAGCTGTTTATTAGGTTTGGTTTGACGCTCTATGGTCATCTTTTGCCCAGTAATCTCATTAGATAAGGATCTACGGTTGAAAAGGATACTTAGAAAAAAAAAAAAAAAAAAAAACTACAATGAACATCCATGGCTAAACCTGGTGACTGACGGCCATACCGTTAGCCAGATGGACGCTGTTTATTAAAGGCATAAAAATTTGTAATTTATAATATATTTTTCTGTAATTTCTGTTATGTTGAAATGTTATTGTGTACATAATAGGGTTTCGTACACCTATAAAATACTATTGGTTTCTAATAGTTGCACGAAATAAATTCTGCTATCCTCTATGCGCTATTTTTAGCGATTTACGATCAGCGCAAATGCTGAAGTTAAACAATGATATTACTGATCGAATTAATACGCACTTTTTACCATCTTAGTGAGGCCATTTCATTTCATACAAAACAAACTGGATTATAATCACAATATTTACTACAAAGCTGTCGCCAAGTGTTTCGTTTTTACGAAATGCTTATTATTACTATCTTTAAAGATATATCTTTATATATATAACAATATTTTCCTATTGTTAAAATCTTTTCATACGGTAGCTCTAGTATGCAGAGGAATTACCGTAGAATGGCAAGCAAGCTGAAACTAAATTTACTTTTTTTAAAATTTTTAATAAGTACTAAATCATTCCTTTTTTCCTTCTACATTAAAGGAGAAAGTGTGTCGGATTCGTAATAATTTTCCATTTCCGTGTTCGATGAATTCGCACGATTTAAGATCATATTTTGATTCACATGTTTTTAAGATCATCATTTACGTTTCGATTCATACGTTTTTTTGATACGTTTTGCTCGGAGTACGATTTCATATTTTTTTTTTTAAGTATGTCTGTCTATGTGTTATAAAAATTTTGTATGCGCACGCGCAGTATCTCATGAAATAATGGGCGGAATTCTAAAAAACTTTGTTCAATTGGACCAAGATATAAATTGGTATTGATTAGATTTTTGGTGGCGTAGCTGTGCTGCGATTATCTCATTTATAAGAAGAATCTTGGCGTCTTTAATGTCTAAATAGATAGAACTTAGTTAGATATATAATATGAAAAACTATACGGATTCATTTTTAATGTATATTGGCTGACAAGTGTCGCTGTCCTGCTGCATTCCCCCCCCCCCTCTTTTATTAGAAGGTTGTATCTCAGCTTCTACAGCATATAAGGATATAAACGTGAGATGCAAGGTGATCATTATGAAGCACTTGGCTGATTTAATATTAATTTAATTGGCCGACAACAGGCAATATCTTTTAAAATAATAGCAAAATTCATGGTTTTTGTAAATTTTTACATAGACATGCACTTTTTAATTTTATTCCCCAAAACTAATTAATAAATTTCTGAATTTATCCGTAATTCTTTTAAGTAGATTTTATTAAACATCCAAAAACTATATTAAATCTTTTCTTAAATTTCTGTAGAAGTTTTAACATTTTGAAGATCCATGAAATTAAGAAAAAATGCAAACGGACAAAACACATTTTAAAGATCTGTAAATATATATCAAAAACCATAAGATTTATTGCCTGAATATATATTTTATTGAAGAACCTAATATAGTTCAATTTATATAAAGTAAATGGAAATATACGCTTTTATATGTAGCCTTCAGTAGGGCCAAAGCAAAGATGCCAAGTCGCCTTAAAACCGTTTTTAAATGTTAACTCTTATAATACTTTCACAAATTTAGATATCCCATATGTACTTACGTAAATTTTTTATGTGCTGTGATTTAACTTTCGAAAAACGGAATAACTCTTTTAATATTTATATAAAAGTAGAGAAATTTCACTGATAATCTAGACAAGTTTTATGTTTGAAAATTATTTTCGGAACTTCATATAGTGTAATCATTAAAAATGCATTGCAATTATTGGAAAAAGGGGAAATCTCTTCAATTTATCCCAAATAATTGTAACTGAAAAATTAATTTTGGTGGAATGAATATAATCTTACAATTATGCAGGAAAAGTTCGAGTTGTTAAATGGCAAAATTAATGTATTTTTAGAAACATCATTAAATAGATTGTAATAGAAATAATTTATAACAAATCATATTTGATTTTAATTCTTTTTTAAGTATGGCTGATGAAAGTGTATATTTGTTGCTTCCTTTATATGCAGAATCAAATAGTCTTAGAATTTTATAAACTTGGGTTAGTCTATCCGAATTTAAGAAGTAATTGCGAAATCGCAATTAAAGTTATTATTCGCTAGAAGCACTGTGATTACATTAAGGATATTTCTGTTGGCGTCATGTCACGCCGCATTGGATGCCAAGTATTCAAAGCATCCGTAACCAAGGCAACCGGGGATAAATTATTTTAAGTCCGGAACGACAACAGAGGAAAAGATGAAGCGGGAAATGCTACTGTGAAGCGAGATTCTTAACGCGTCTGTAAAGGTATCCGAAGAAGCTTTTGTGTATTTGTGTAATATAAATATATCGGAGGTTAGGTTACAATACAAATTTTAAGGAATTTAGTCGGCTTTTCGAATTTAATTTTAAGCTTGCATATTTAATTCAATATTATTTCTCCAACTTGTTAATAGAAAGTTTCTGTGAGTATTTAATTTTCGTACAAAAATCTAATAATTGATACCAACTAACTTAAGTGACATAAAAATAAATCTTGGGGAATATTGTGACAGTGTGACAGATTGTGTAATGACACTTTAAAAAGTTTTTTAATGTTAATTAAATTTAGGTTTCTCTCTGCGATCATTTTTTTGCACACCAAAGTTCATTAGACTGGGATCTACTGCTTAAAATAAATTTCAACCCATTTCGAATTTGGAATATATTAAACCGGCATTAGATCTGGACGCGTGGCAATTAAAAGTTAAGTAAGGAATAGTTAAAAATAACATGTTGCGAAATGAAAATATAAAATACTGTACATTCTTCAAGTTCATCAAAACAAAGGCGATTTTACTCAATAAATTGTGGACGCTATAACCGAGATGAACTTTTCCGGAAATTTTATATCTGACTTTTTTTTCCACCACCTATTTTGATAAATTGTGTAAGCAGAATTGACTTATCCGTAAAAGCTCTCATTGGACTCTAATCGAAAAACAAACAGTATATGTTTGCTGGAGAGCAGGAAAATAACAATCATAGGAACAAAAAAAAATATATCCAGTTGGATATGCGTATAACCCTTTTCATTTTTGAAAAATAACTAGGGGGCTCTGCCCCCTGCTCGCTTCGCTCACCGATTCCGGGGGAGGGTTCGCCTCCCCCCGACTCGCTTCCCTTTATTGCCTGCCTATTCCAAAGAATACTTAATTAGAACGTAGTAGAAGTTCTTTGCCTATTCGCTGCTTTGCCTGCCACTGAATAGTAATATTAATAGTGCATAACACAAGACAAAAGAAGAAAAATTTTATAAAAGTCCCCACATTCAACATCAAATATAGACCATTTTGCGTTACAGCTTCGGTTTATGACCCCTTTTGGCAACTTTTTAGGCACTATCTGGCGATGAATTTTTTGGTATAATTAAAAAAAAAAAAAAAAAAAAAAAAAAAACCTAGTGCCTATTTTTCCGAATGCCTATACCTTTTACTATTCATTTTCTGAGTTAATTTAGGGCAGTGTATAATAGTCTATATATATTTCTAATGTAGAACTAGGTAATAATTTTACACATTTGAAAATATCTGAAAAGAAAAGTTATTTAAATCTCCCACAGCTTCTATTTTTAATTCTTTCCTACCTACTTCTTAAAATAACAAAGGATAAAATGTACTCTCTATAAGAGTTTTAGGTAATGAATTTTTTGCTTGCCATAATTAGAAATATAAAATATGTCATAGAAATGTCTAGTTTAGAGTTGCACCGAATGTTCGGTTACTATTCGGTATTCAGCCTATTCGGTAGATGACACCGAATATTCGGTTCTACCGAATATCTTGATAATTGGCAACCGAATAGTGGAATTAAAGTTAATTTAAAAGTAAGTTAAAATATTGAAATTGTTTTTATTTTTATTACATAAAATTAAAACTGATTCGCATTTTTAAAAAATTCATAAGCCTTCGTTCAATAGCCTTAGGAATAATATATATATATTTGTAAAATTATATTTAAAGAACAATTTCAAAATTATTTCTGTGTTTTGAAATTAGAACAAATATATTTTATTAAGTATTCATTTCATCATTAGTCAAAATTAATATATATATATATATATCTCATACTAGACTTGTTTGTTGTCTTAGAAGTATTTTATTTTTAGGAAGAAAACGGAATTTTATTTAAAAAATATTTTTGAGTTTTCAAATACCTAGCACACTTAGAAGCATAATGTCGCTATCTTGTCAAATTATCGAATGTGCAATGATTCTTTTTTCCATATTTGATATTTTGTGCTTATTTTTACAATGGTATCAGAGAAAATTTACTTAACCGGCAACTCAACAATACAGAAACTAGACAAAAATAGGTTATTTTTTGCCTGGTGTTGATTTTGAATTCATAATTACAACAGATTGAAAGCTGTCTTAAAAAGTTACCATTATCACTTTCGGTAATTTGACATCGTAGCGATGTTATGTGTGTGTGTGAGCCTGTTGTTACTAGATAATTTTGTTTAAATCTATTACCTTTTCACTCTGAAGCTTACAACATTTTTAGTAGTTTATATATCTATATATGCCTGCATAAATAAATATATGCCTGCATAGTCTATTTACTGAAATTCAAGATTTTACAGGGGGGAGGGGGGAAACAGTTATTTATTTATATATATATATTTTAAAAATGCTAATTTATTATTTCTCTATTCTGAATTTAATGCTTAGATTTTATGTTGATACTTTTTATTCCACGCTGTATTTATTAATATGTAATAAATGGTAAAAATTATTAAGCTATTTTGGATATGAAAAAATATTTATATTGAAATTTAAGTATTCGGCCGAATACCGAATATTCGGTCAAATTTTTGACCGAGTATTTGGTATTCTGCAAAAATCACTATTCGGTGCAATTCTCTAGTTTTGTAATGTTAAAAAACTATCAGTGCGAAATTAGAAGATGTGTCTGTGAGTTATAATGGGTTATATAAGTATACATGAGTTATGTGTCATTTATAAATGAGTTGGATTCTATTTTTATGCCAAAATAAATCGATAGTATTTTAAAATATGTTTTTAAGTGAAAAAGATAAATACACTTTAAAGATAAAAAGAAATGCGGTCAATTATACAGACACAATATTATTTCATTATTCACCCCCCCCCCCCCTCCCAAAAAAAAAAAAAAAAAAAAAAAAACTTATATAAACATAAGTGATTGCCAGTAAGAAAATTAATTATCTAAAAGTAAGTGGGGGGGGGGCGGTATTTTCGGATGATAAATTACAGTCCTAATTTCATTTTTTTACATTTTTAAATATCTAAGATAACGCCTTTTATTTATTTGAAGGCGGATTTTTTTTTTTTTTTTTGTAAAAAATGGCAACATTGACATTTATTTTATTTTATTTTTTTACGACATGGATCACATTTTAATTTTCCCGCGGAAAATGATGTAATGGCAGAAAAACAACGTCATAAGACAAACTTTTTTCAAGGTGAAAATAGAGTACCTTTATAAACCTGACGTTTTAAATTAATAATCTCGTTAATTAAGATGATTTAAATTTTTAAGCAACTGAAATGTCTATCTTGGAGTGTTCGGCAAACATTGATACCTCTCGTGATGCGAAGAACGCTGCCCTCGCAAGGAGATGCGGTCGCAGACAAAAGATTTGATGTAACTTTTTTTAATATATAGAGGTAATACAAGATAAATTTACAATGCGTCCCAACAGTGTGTAATATACTATTTAATCCATCAGACTACATATATTTTTATTATTTTTTTTTTCCGTTTCAATATACATTGAGTTATAAAATAAATCAAATAATGTGTATGAGAAGAGAGGGATATTTAACGCAGAACTGCCAACCTAATCCGGCAAATTGTTAACGCCTATTGAAAAACGCCCCTTTTTCTACACCACTAAATTTTTGAAGCAATTCTTTTCAAATGTATCTATGATGAATTAAATAGAAAAATAGTCTAAAAATTAAGTGGTGTAGAAAAAGGGGCGGTACTAACAATTTGCCGGATTAGGTTGGCAGCTCTGTTAACGTCATTTGAAATATTTATTATATACTCAATATATCTTTGAAAAAAAAAAAAAAAAAAAAAACTTTCGCATTTCTCTTATTTAACCATTTTTTTCCCCTTGGAATAAACAAAAACTACCAAAATCTTTCTGCATAAATAAACGATAAAACTATAAATATTATCTGTTTCAAAAAATTATTATTTAATTAATTTTGAAAAGTGACTGAAAAAATTTTCACAGAATATAATTACTAATCTGTAAACTATGAGCATCACCAGAATAATTACAAATAATTTTATAATGAAAGTCTTATTCAATGAAAGTCTTATTCATTTTATAATGAAAGTCTTTTCATGTTTCATATTTTTAAAAAGTTATTCATATGCGAAAAAAGGATAACAGAAAAGTGACAGGAAGAAAAATCCAGATTTAATCTAACAGATGGATACATATGCATCTTCACCTATCCGTAATACACCCTTATAACCCCTTTTCATTAAGTTTTCTTTTCAAACGTTGTTGAAATTTTTCAATTTTTCCAAAGCTTTCTTTTGAGAAAAATTGAATAATTATTAGTTTAAAAATTATTACTTATGCTAAAGTTATGTAAAAGTCGATTAATGATATGATAACAAACATGCCATCCAAATTTTATGTTTCTATGTTGATTTGTTAAAAATTACACGCAAAAGAAGACGAGAAAAAGGTTATTGCTTTAATTTTGTACACCAGTGTGTTATAACTTACAGGGTATTAAACCCAATGCTGCAAAGCCAGTTTTAGGAAACTTGACATATACTATATTAGACACGACATGTTAAATCAGAATATAAAAATCTTAAATATCTAATGAAATATGAACATTTTCACTAAATAAATTTTAACTGCGCGTACGTAAGCGATAACAAAATGCAATTTTCATAATTTATTAGTCAGGTGTGTTGAGCTACTAATATGAACTTCTCAAATATATATCATAAAACTTTAAAAAGTTATCGACGATAGAATGGAGAGAATTTTACTTCCTCGAAAAATCTGTAAGAAGCTTATCCAGATTTTTATTTTGATTCAGTTAGTGATAATAAAGTGTTAATTGGTTGTCAATAAATACAGACAAAGCCTCTCTCTCTCTATCTCTCTCTTTTTTTTTTCTCTCTTTGAGATGAACTGAAATTCGGTTCATTCTGTCGACTGTAGTTTTTTGAATTTTCATGATATTTGCTTGGGGTTTTCATATATGTAACACAATGCCTTAGGTTAGTAAATTATGCAAATGAAATTTTGATAATACTTGGGCGTGCGCAGTTAAAAATTTAATAAAAATGCTTACATTGCATTAGATATTTAATAACTTTATATTATGATTACATAATATTGTGTCTAATGTAACATGTTAAGTTTCCTAAAAATGGCCTTGCATTGGCTTTAATACCCTGGGCGTTATAATATTTTTTTCTGCAATATTTTAAAAATCCTTTATGTATCGATGAATATATTTAGTAGTATCATACAAATAATTATAATTAATTCAAATAAGTCCCATAATCGCATGCTATAACCAGAATTCATTTCAAGAATTACTTTTTATATGATGTTCCCAAACTTTCTGTTTTTTTAACACTTTCCAACAAGGCTGAAAAGTGTTTATGACATCGGTTTGTTTGTCTGTCTGTCCGTCTGTCTGTCTGTCTGTCCGGAATTTCTAAAACAATGACTCATAAAAAATTTTAACATCTGAAAGCAAAATTGAAAATTTCACAGAGTTAAGTATTTGTGGATGAACCAGAGAAAACAAGAATAGTAATTAAGACAAAGAAAAAAAAAAAAAAAAAAAGAGTGGGAAAAAAACTCTCTGAAAATTTTCAAATTCGTACCATAAGTATTACCAAGGTACCTACCATAATAAAGTATCATGTCTGTGAATATCAGGTATTTTAATGTGTCTAAAGTGTTTATTTTTTCTCATGAAAGTAACGAATGAGAGTTGAGACCTCAACACAGTTTTAACTTGATCGGACTCTGGTAATCACATTATAAGTAAATATTTTACATTATTTTCTAAACTTTTGCTTAAAATTAAAGCATGTACTACGGTTGTACGCATTCTTTTTAACACTTTCCAACAAACTTGAAAAGAGTTTATGACTTCGGTTTGTCTGTCTGTCTTTCCGCGCTCTAACTCCCGTAAATATTTATGGAATTTCTTGAAACTGATATATGTTATTCAAGTTCACTGTCGGACGGTCCCTATTTAAAATGGAGTTTATAAATCTACTGGTTTGTGTACAGGGACACCCGAAAGTATTTCAAAGCATTGTGTTCTATGAGAGGTATTTCTATAAACCATATTTTCATACCTTTACTCTAGACATATCTTAATGAAATTGAAATATGTTATTCAAGTTCACTATTGGATGTTTCCTGTATAAAATGGAGGGAATACCACCATCGGGTTATACACAGGGACACTCAACAGTATTCCAAAGCATTGCGTTCTATGAGAGATATTTCTATAAATCAAATTTTAATAACTTTATTTTCCACAAATTTTAAGGAATTGAAATATGTTATTTATATGCACAAAAGAATGCTTTGCATACAATATAGCATGTTTAGCATTATATTTACAGGGTGGCACAAAAATATCCAGATAAATTAAGAGCTATTAATAAAAAAATTGCTAGATATGTACTTTCGTTTACGTTAAGCGTTTTTAACACTTTCTAATATTTTTAACACTTTCCAACAAGGTTGAAAAGTATTTATTACTTCGGTTTGTCCGTCTGTCTGTCTGCCTGTCTGTCCGAGCTCTAAGTAAATATTTATGGAATTTCTTGAAACTGATATATGTTATTCAAGTTTACAATCTGATGTTCCCTATTGAATATGGAGTTTGTACCTCTACTGGTTTGTGTACAGGTACACCCGAAAGTATTTCAAAGTCCTATGAGAGGTATTTCGATAAACCATATTTTCTTATCTTTACTGTAGACATATCTCAATTAAATTGAAATATGTTATTCAGATTCCCTATTGGATGTTTCCTGTATAAAATGGAGGAAATACCACCATCGGTTTATGTACAGGGACACTTAAAAGTATTCCAAAGCATTGCCTTCTATGAGAGTTATTTCTATAAATCAAATTTTAATATCTTTACTTTCTACGAAGTTTTAGGAAATTGAAATATGTCATTTATATGCACAAAAGGATGCTTTGAATAGAATATAGCATGGTTATCATTAGATTTACAGGGTGACACAAAAATATTCAGTTATATTAAGAGCTATTAATAAAAAATTGCTAGAATTGTACTCTCGTTTACTTTACGCATTTTTTAAACTTTCTATCATTTTTTTAGTGTGAATATAATTTCAATCTCTATCTGTCTGACTGTTCTTCTTTCCGTCTGTCTGTCTCTCTGTCTGTTTTACTGCGCTCTAATTCCCTTAAATATTCATGGAATTTCTTTAAACCGATATATTTTATTCAAGTTGACTATCGGATGTTCCCTATTGAAAATGGAGTGAATACCTATTCTGGTTTGTGTACAGGGACACCCAAAAGTATTCGAAAGCATTGTGTTCTATGGGAGGAGTTTCTATAAACCATATTTTAATACCTTTAATGTATAGAAACTTCAATGAAATTTTAACATGTTATTCAATTCCTTATCGGATGTTTCCTATGTAAAGTAGAGTACATTTCTAACTGGTTTGTGTACAGGGGCACTTGAAAGTATTCCAAAGCATTGTGTTGTATGAGAGTTATTTTTATAAACCAAATTTTAATAATTTTATTCTCCACAAAGCTTAATGCAATTGAAATATATTATTCGTATGCACAAAAGAGTGCCTTCTTAGCATTAGATTTACAGGGCCACACAAAAATAATCAGTTACATTAAGAGCTATAAATAAAAATTTGCTGGAATTGCACTTTTGTTTACATGAGCGTTTTAAAACTTTCTTATAATTTTAGTGGGAATATGATTTCAATTTGTGCATCTGTCTGTCCAATTGTCTACCTTTCTATCTGTTTGTCTCCGGCTCCTATCATCCGTGACTATTTTGAGAATTTTTAAAAAATGATACACCCAAGTTCCCTATGGAATGTTCCCTATTTAAAATGCCATTAATTGGTCCTGTACAACTAGTTTGTTTACAGGGACAACAACAATAAAAAAATGTATTACGTTTTAGGACAGAATTTTTTAAAAGTTATATTTAAAAATTATTCTGCTATAAAAATCATGGAAACATTGACATGCATTATTAATATTCTAAAATGATGTTGTGTATAGAACATGATATGATTAACTTTCAGATTTACAGGGCTACACTAAAATATTCAGAGAGATTAAAATCTGTAATTATAATCTGACGGCTGCGTTTTCTTTTGCGTTAAGCCTTTTTAACACTTTCCAAAATGCCTAAGAGTAATTTTAAAATCAATTAGTCTATCTGCATGTTTTTCAGTTGTTCTGTCTGTTGTGTGATAAAGTAGGCAAAGAATATTAAAAGTTATTCGATACAATTGCGTACAGTTGGAAAGTGTTACTAATCAATGCGTACTGCATGATTTTTATTTCTTGTTTTTTTTTTTTTTTTTTTTTTGGGGGGGGGGTCCCTTTTTTGCTTGTAAGGCAGAACACTCACTGGAGTATATGAGGCATAACACATTCTTTAAATTCTTGAAGCTTCAAGGTAATTCGCCAAGTACTTTTTACGATATTTGACAAAATGTCTGAAATCGAAAGTGTCCAGTCATTTACGGAAATGTCGTGTATCATAGCACAAAATTCCGTAAAATACGTAACTCCGGCACGAGTGCAGCATAAAAACAGCAAATTTGCATAGCTTCTATTATTTCGACTCTAAATTATTGTTATGTTCTTTTGCAATTTACTCAACTTATTATTATTATTATTATTTAAACAGTAAGTTCTGCAGTATTATGATTCCTTTTTTACATACAATGATAATACAGCTGAACAAAATAATGAAAATATATTTTCTTTTCCTAAAGATGTCCTTTGTAAAATTAATGAACCAGCTCCTTGCAAGCAATATCTAATGGACAGAGGCCAAAAAATATACTTTTATTAAAATTTAAAGTCATATAACATATAGATCAGTTGTGACAGATAATAGAATATTGAAGAATGTTCAAATGATAGTAGAAAATTAAGAGGAAATTGATAGCAGTATTGACAGTAATACTCTTTTGAAATTTTGATTCTACCTTTAATTAAATTTCAGCGTGTTTACGTTCTTGCAGTCGATGAGGTGGAAAAATATTTTTTAATGATTTCATCTTTTATCAGAGAATTATCCCTAATCACCGAATTATAGTTGCAGCTATTAAAGTTCGAAAACATTTTTTCAACTATTTGATTTATTTATTTATTCCTCTTGTACCTTACTAATTGAATGTCTAAAATAGAATTAAAATGTATGTTCATTAATTTCTTTTCTATTAATTAAAATATTAATGCCCTATTCTATAAAAAAAATTTACAGTTTGTCTCACTTTATCATAGAAAATTGCATATAAATTTGACCATTCGAAATTTCGATTATTCGCTACTAAGTTTTTCCCGGTTATTCCATTTAACTGTGAGTCTACTTTATATGACCTTTGATTGAGAAAAATATACCTGGTGTCATTAACATTTGCCTGCGTCGTGAAATTTTTCTGATACGTTACATATTAATGCCATTAAACATCCCCCCCCCTACACACATACTTATGATTATGATATTTATTTCATTCATATAGAAGTACCTACTCTTGATAACATTAAGGAGTATAAATTTCGTCTTCTGTCTAAATGTCGTCGGTCACAGTGATGTCCAAGATATATAGTCTAGTTTTAATGAAAACCTTAGCGAATTTTACTTTTATTGCATTATAGTTTCTTATGATGAAAATATAAACAAAAGTTATGCAGAAGAAAAAATTATTTATTTATTCAGTCCGATACAAACTTCATTAACACTGAGAATGGTTAAAAGCAAATAAACTGTATTTGTACAAGATTTTGTGTAATATCAATAGCATTTTTATGAAATGTACAAATTAATTATCAAACTTGTTGATATTCATATTCATAACTGTGATATTGTATTGCTGCTAAGACGAAATATTGCGATCAATAATAATTTTGTGTAAGAACTGTGTCCCATCAATAATGCTGTCTTTAATTCTTTAACTGTTTATGTCGAGTATATTCGTCATGACGACACGAGAGTTTTTTGCATATTGTTAAGTATACTCGTCATAAAGCTTTAAAAAGAAAAATGCATTCGTATTATCAATCAGCGAATAAACTGTAGAGAAGGGAAAATAAAGATTTTTATTTTTACACCCTAAAATTTTTACGTTGTTTTCGTCGAATATACTCGTATTCGCTGAAAAATAATTAAGCAGACAGAAAAGTTTTTCGAAATAAAATTAAACAATTAAAGAGTTAATGGGAGGGGGGGGGGGGGAGAGGAAACTTTCATCTTTTTGAATCGTAAATATATTTGACGTGAAAATATGAAGGAAGATTCATAAAAGGCTGTGTGGGTGTTGCAAATTGCTTATTTTTGGCATTACTAAAGACTAAAACATATGACTAATATCTTAAAAATAATCTTTGAAATTATTATATCCGCTCTTTCTGCATCCGCACTTAAAAATTTCCCTGCAATGCTTCAAATGAATGTTATCAAACAAGCTAATGACTCTGTTGGTACCTTGAGATACTGGTATGCCGTTCTTACATTCAAATCATTGACTAAATATCCAATGATTATTTTATCATTTTCAATTAATGACTACAAAAAATTAGAGTAGTTGAATTTTTAAAGATAATTTTTTACCCTCTAAATCACCGTATAATCAGTTTAAAAAAATAACATGTCTAATTAAATAATACCATGTCTAATGTTTTTATTATTATTATTATTATTGTCTGCATTTAGAGATATTTTTGAAGTGTTTCAAATAAACGTCATCAAACAAGTTAACGACTCGGTTAGTTCTTTGTGATAGTTAACACCTCGGTTAGGTTAGTACTTGTGATATTCGAATATCGCTCTTACATAGAAATCTTTGATTGAATACACAATGAATGCTCTTTTTTTTTTTTTTTTTTTAACTTAGTGACTACACGAAGAAAGCAGCAAAATCCCTAGGTATTAAGAAATGCATATTGAAGGGGAAGGGGACTTTTTTTTTTTTTTTTTTTTAATCTAAACATTAAAACGTGACCATGAAATTGTTTAATTGTTTTGAAATTTAAATTAGATTTATTTGTTTATATATTTTATTATTATTTTATTATTTATTTTATTTTATTTTTATTTATTTATTGAAATAATTTGATTGTATTTCAAAAAATTGGTGTGTCGAATAGTTTGATTTTCAAAGAACTTTTCTGTATAATGGCTGATTTAAGGGGGTATTCTGGTCTAGAAATTTAAAAAAAAAAAAAAAAGAACTTCTCAAGAGCTGAATTATGAGAAGGAGGAAGGCCCAATGTATGGATCTGGGATCGCCGATTGATGCAAAGTGAGTATAACATATTATTTTCAGAGTTATTCCATTAGAATTGTTTCCTAAACTTTAAACGCGTTTTTCTCGAAACTACTTTTTTTGAGGTGGTTGACATGATATTTCAAGTTCTACTGAACCGATTGCTTTGAAATTTGGTATATATCTTGTTTATACAACTCTCTATCGCGTCTACTTTGTATTTTAAAAAATTTTGATTTTCAATATTTTTAAAAAATTCGAAAAGGTCGAAAAAAGTCGGGTAAAAAAAATTTTTTTTTTCAAGTCGATTTTTTTGTTTTAGATCACTACAAGGGTTAAAATCATGTCAACCAGGACGCACCGTTTTCTTTTAAGCCCCCACTCCATCGGCCTGTATCTCGGCGAATTTTTTTTTTTTTTTTTTTTTTTTTTTTGTGATTTTTTTTTTACATTCTCAAAATGTCAATAAAAAACATATAAAAAAAGGGATAGTAAAAATGTTTTTCATTTTTTTTTTTTATCTTACTTTAAAAAATGCCTAAAATTCAGGCTTCTAGACCAGAATACCCCCTTAAATATTCTAATACAATACCAAGTAATTTTCTAATTTCTTCATAAAAACTGATTTTCGTTCATTTCAAATTTTTAAATTATTATGTGAAATGACCTAACACGTTTTATCTTACATTTCAACGTATTACGTTTTTAAATATGTGTTTGACATATTTTTAACATTTCTGCGTTACTTTGTAGCCATTTCAAAAAAAAAAAAAAAAAAAAAAAAAAGAGATCTGACAATTTTATTTTTGAGTAAAAAGTAAAACTTAGAATTGTCTGGGCGAATTTACGATATGCTCGACGTTTTCCTCTCTTAAATATCGATTTTTCTAAATATAGAATAAAGCCATTCATTTTTCCATCTGGTGTCTCAAATATTTCTATTTATAGTGAAGGATTTATCGCATAGATTGCAAATTCAGACTTATAAATTCTTCGGCTTTTAATACCCGTCGAATATAAATTGTGGTGAAATATTTCTGGCAGATTTGTTATTAAAGTATAAAGATCATTTTATTGATCGAGGCGTCATAATTTTTATCCTTCGGCATGTGAAATCATATACTTCGGCTTGCTGAAAATTTTAAATTTAATAGGCAAAGTAAATTTGGTAAACAGACGTTTAATATTTACTTAATAACCATAGTAATTTTTCGTTAAGATTAATGAATTTATTTATGTGTTACGTATAGTAATTTATGAAAAGTGTATTAATTACAATTTGATTTTTTTACTATTGTTAATTATAGGTAAGTGGACATGCAATTTAAATTAATTTGAGTAAACTTAATAATATTGTGGAGTCCTGATTTTTCGTGGGATTGGGCGGCTTGGAAACCGTGGATAATGCGCAAAATGGTCTAAAAAGGAAAAAAAAAAAAAAATCGATACGAAAATTCTTCTGATCGATTTTTATTTAAAATGATGTGGCTTGATATGCATAGAGTTCTCACTTAAAAACATTTTTTATTTATTTATTTACATGTTCGCTGCTTTACTTATTCACAAAGAAAAAGGTCATATTATTTTTCTTTTTCGTACCAAAGTACCTTTTCATTTTTTGTGATTAAAGTTTACTATTATTTAATCACAAAAAGGTATATTGTGTTGTTCTTCCAACATTGAATGAGCCCATCAAGGTGTACCAGGGTTGCATCGTGGCTTACTTGCTTCTACGCCTTATCCTCTTCTCTTTCAATTTATTTCAGAATCACATCTAATGCACCTCTTACGATTTGTTCATCAGTAAGATGTTCAAAACGTCAAAATATTTTTTTTCAACGATGTTATTTCCCATCATCAATATCTTCCCGAGTAAAAGATCTTGCTAAATCATGAGAAGAAATTGTTACTATATAATTTATCGTCTCAATTAACATATATATCATATTTTACCATAATTTATCACCGCAAGGTGAGGTTTTCAGCCAACCCAGGTAAAGAAGGAAAAAAAAATCATGTATTTTAAAGGTTTTCACAGGTATTTTGAAGAAAAATAAAAACAGCAGATTCTCATGATGAAATAATCGATTTTTTTAAAGGTTTGATATAGGTTTATTTCACACACACGCACGGAAAGTCCGAAGTACCCTTAGTTTTCTTGAAGGTTTTTTAAAGGTTTTTGCTGATTTTTTTTTTTTTTTTTTTTTTTTTTTAACCTGAGAAGGAAGCAGGTTGCGAGAAATCCTCATTGTGGATAATCCGCCAGCGGATGATTGACAGTTTACAGTATGTCAAATCCTTACAGCATGATTATTCAAGAAAGAGTTTCTAAAAGTAGTTTTTGATTTTTAAACCTAACCTCACTTAAACTTTTATTAATAAATGATACCACCAATTTGAATTTTCTTTTTGTCTTAAATATCTAATAATAGGAATTTCAGTATGTTAATTTGTAGATTCATCCATGTAAGGCAAATTAAATATTGACGATGGATATTTCTAATCTGCGTTCGAAAAATTAATGCATTAAAATTAAATAAAATGATATTTAAACTAGTATGTTGTGGCCACCACAAGACTTTCTTCTATATTTTCCTATACAAATTCACGCAGTAAGAATATTAAAAAAAAAAAAAAAAAAAAAAAAAAAAATTTTTTTTTTTCGTTAAAAGTAAAAAAAAATCGATAACTTTGTTTTAAATTACCACATATTTATATTTCAACCATTCGTTTTAAAGGTATTGACGAGACCTTTCGAAAGATACCGATCTTGAAAATTTACACCTCCCCCCCCTCTGCCATGTTAAAAGTTTAGAAAATATACGATCACAGCGCTACCTGTTGAGCGATTGATCCCCAAATCTAATCAGCCTCAGTTTATGTCAGGGGCCAACTAAATACCAAGTCTGGTTAAATATCGTTAAAAAAAAAAAAAAAAAAAAAAACGATTTCTTTCTAAGTTTTTTTTTTTTTTTTTTTTTTTTTTTTTGATAAAAGTAAAAAAAATCGATAACTTTGTTTTAAATTATCACAGATTTATAGTTCAACCATTCGTTTTAAAGGTATTGACGAGACCTTTCGAAAGATACCCATCTTGAAAATTTACTCCCCTCGAGGGGGGACTTCCTCCCCAGGGAGGGTGGCGAGGTTCCTACGCATACAAAATTTTTTTCCCAGTTGACTATCTCTATTATAAATTATTCTTGTAAATTTCATAATGATTACTAAAACATAATTCTCTTTATGCACATTTATACAAAATTTTGTCCTATATCACCATGTTAAAAATTTAGAAAAAGCGGGATGGCAACGCAACCTGTAAGGCAATTTTTACCAAAAGTTGATAGGCACTAATTTATGTCAAGGTGCAACTACATACCAATTTGTATGAAATTCTGTGCAGTAGTTCTTGAGATACAGTTGCCACAAAATTTTGTCACACACACACACACACACACACACACACACACACACACACAGACAGACAGACAGACAGACATTTTCTAAAAATGGTCAAATCGTGTTCTACAGCTCTCAAAACGTGTAAATTCATCAAAAACCCGAGGTCGAAAATTTTTACGAATCCAATACTTTCTCTATATTACATATAGAAGAAAGTAAAAATGATATGTATTATTAAAATGATTAAAATTATAATTTATATAATAAAATTATAATTTATATAATTTATTTTGATATTTAATTTTTAATTAAATATCAATTTATTAAATTATAATTAAAATGATATGCATTATCATTTGTACGTTATTAATATTCTGATGTGGAACGCATAAAAAATTGTTACCCTGCATTATAATAAATTATTACAACTTAAATTATAATGGACGAAGGACTGTGTTTTAACAGTTCCGGCGTATTATACAAACAATTCAGAATTGTTTTAGAAACAGTTATTTCTACATCATACATTAATATGGGTGGGTGGGGGAAAACTTCTGTGCAAATAAACTACGATAATGTTGCACGCTGTTAAATATTTAGAATTGCGAAAAGTTATTACAATTTAAGATGCAACATATTCAATGGCGAAGCGTCCATGGAAGCGATGGAAGCGCCACTTCCTTTATTTAAGTTTAGAAGGAATAATTTCATTATTTTAGATAGGAAAAAGAAAATAGTATTTTCGGTTTTTCAACTATCAGATCCAATCTCACGATAGCGAAAAGCTGAATTGATTCTCCCTCTGCTTTTGGAAGCGAGTCTCTTCAGCGCTTCCAAGAATTTCTGAACCACGTTTCGCCCTTGAACATATTGTATTTGAACAATTATAATGAACTTTAAAAACGCTTGAAACTAGTTTTTCAAATTGATTTATTTGACATAATTTATTGGGTAGGTGAAGGTGCACTCCCTCTCGAATCTTATATTAGAATGGTGTAGCTACATTTATAAAACATTTAAGACTGTTATTAAATTAAAACTTTATTTCAAAATATTCAAAGAATTTTCATCCGCATCATTCTGTAAAACGTATTCGACTAATTCTAGGTAACCCTTTTTATTGTCTCTAAACTGCATACGTACCACAAAGTGTACTTAAATTTAACAAAGAAAAAAAATAACCCAACTTAAAATTCACTTTTTGTATGGCCGTGTCAAAGAATGATCAGTGCTTTTTATACCATATTCTATATAAAACTTGCTTATGTGGTAATAAAAATTTTACGCTAATTATAATACACTCATTGCCATAAAACTTTTCTCACCAAGATGTAAATGATGGACTGTATCGAAACTTGGCATGTAGGTACGTGCCAAGCAGATATGCATATGATCAGAAATGCTGCGTGATTGCATATTGCATAATGCCAACAGAGTGTGTTGAACTTCGTTCTTCTTGGAATATAAACCAGGTAATCAGAGCTTGTTTGGTGTGCATAATCTTTTGCAGAGGAATGTTTTTTAAATAGAGATGCCGTTACGCCATCATCGAAGACAATACGAGAAAATATCAGAATCCTAGAGGGGAATAATCATCGGTATGATAGAATCTGGGTCATCAGCTCAGCGAGTAGCCAGCCACCTAGGCCGTTCTGATTTTACTGTGGGAAGGTGTTGGGACCAGCGGACGAGAGAGAGGTCGCTTACATGCCGACCAGGCTCAGGGCGTGCTCGACAGACCAATAATCGAAAAAACCGACACATCATACGAAACGTACGCATAGCGCCAACTGTCTCGTTCTCCACCATCCGGACGTATGCAACCCCTACACGACCTGCCTCTGTGATTGTACGTACCATCGTAAAGCGCCTGGCTGACGGACATTTGCTATCGTAGCGCCCATTACTTGTTCGGCCGATAACACCCACAACCTCTTTCCTCAGTTTGGAGTGGTGTTACGCTCGACGGGGCTGGATTGCAACCGAATGGAACCACGTCGTCCTTAGCGACGAATCCAGATTCAATTTGGGCAGGGAAGACAAAGATGTACGTGTGTGGAGGCGCCGGGGTGAACGCCTCTATCCTGCCTTTTCTTTACAGTTGCACACCACACCCACAGCTGATATGATGGGATGATATTGCATACGACACATGGTTATCCCTTATATTGATCCACGGCTCCATGACGGCCCAGCTGACGTTCGGGACATCCTTCAGCCATAGGTGTTACCACTAATAACAGGACTTCTAGGAGCCATTTTTCAACAGGACAATGCTCAGCCACACACATAAAAGGTATCACAGGACTGCCTCCGCCACAATACCACCCTTCCTTGTCCTGCTCGAACCCCAGATTTGACACCAATCGAGCATATCTGGGATCACTTGGGGCGTCAAGTTGGGAATTCTGCGAGTTTCGACGAATTAGAGGCGCGTTTACAACAAATGTAGAAAGAGATGTTGCAGGGTATCCTACGGGACTTGTATGCCTCAATGTTCGCATATCATACACGCTAGAGGTGGCCCAACAGGGTACTAAAACCTCCATTCTTTCGTAATTTTTACTGTAATAAATAATCATTTCGCTTTGATTTTTTAATCATTTACTTATGTCAACGTTGCACTTACGTATGTAAAATTTCGCTTCATTCTGACAACTCTTTCTTGGTGCGCAAATTTTTGTGGCAATGAGTGTATATTTAGTGAAATCTAAAGATGTTAAAAATGTACTAACGAGAAATTCTGTTCATAAGATTTATGTATTTTCGTCAGATTGTATATGAACTAGAAGTAAAAATGAAATCTATAATAGTAGTACTAATAATAATAGTAATAATGAAAATAAAATCTGTTGAAAATTTTCGCAGAAAGAAGGAACAGTATTATGCATATAACAAAGGTTAATTTAAGTAAAACACGCATTTATAAAATTGTAATGATGACCTCTCAAAATGTTTCTTAAAAAATAAGCACGGTTGACTGTTCTTTTGAACATTTTATTTTCCCAGTTTCGCCTTTCTTACAAAATGAAATAAAATAGTTTTTCTTTGTAGAGAGCAGAGATACTTCTCGGGATTCCATTTATCTATTTAAAATTTAAGAAATCTATTTTTTTTTTTTTTTTTTTTTTCAAAATTTAAAATGGAATTCGATTTTTCAAGTCTTGAGGAAAAAAGTCGTCACGTGACAGATATTTTTGAAGTAGCTTTCTTCCAAGCTGCATCAAACACAACTTGTCTTTGAAATTGCTATAGTAAAAAAAAAAAAAAAAAAAAAAAAAAGTAGAAGAAGTGGAAATTTTAGAAACACCAAACACTGTATTTGAAACTAGGTCAAAATTCAAGCGAAAGTGGTTTCTTATCGTTTTTAATATTTTGAAATAAGTCTTGTGAGAAATTTATTGGCTTCATTAATTTTAGCAAAATCCCTTTAAGCGCGTTTTAGACAATTAAAGTATTTTTGAAAACTTGAATAAATTGCAATTTAAATGTACTTAAAAAAAAAGAGAAAAATCATCAGAAATTTCAATTTGTAAACATAATGTCAAGTTTCACGTGAGTTAAAACGCGTTTAAATTATTCCAATTTAATCTCTGCTATAATAAAATTTTTAATGACGCTTTGTTTCTATCGGAATATTTTTAAAAAACTGTTATAAATAAGAATGGTGTGGAATGTTTGAACAGTTTGATTTTCTTTAATAATATTTATGCGTACTAACTTATCACTTACTGTTAATGGCAAAATTTAAACTTTTTTTTTTTTTTTTCGATGAGCGATTGTTGAAAGATATAGAGGATTTGTGTGCGTGTGTGTATAAATATATATACCCAGTGCATTCGGTATGCCTCGACTTCGATTTATGTTTCTTAAATATTGATCTTATACTGTAAATTTCTAAATTACATTAAAAAATTCTCTCCTAAAAAAAAATAATGTAATTTAACCGAATCCTATCTTTTCTCATTTTTCCTGTTTACGTATTTGTAAACTCTTATATATTATAACAGACTGTTTGTTATTTCTAAAATTCAAGGAGGGCTACCGCAAATGGGGACGACGCTTTTTCTCCTGTTTGAAAAAAACAGGACCCTAGTAAGAAAAATAAATGATGGAAAAGGAATAGAGGAATTTTGAAATAAATAAAAAATTTGTCGGAATTTAGTTTCAAGATTCGCAAATTTAAGGTCTTGCATACGGTCTCTGTAAAATAATAATGATAATCTCCATTGAGTAACTCATATTCTAAGCAGATGATATACGAAATTTCAGGATTGTAAAAATGTCAGCATTGTAACCACTTTTCAATATCTCGACATTAGTGATGTGGGGCGGAAAATTTTTTTTTGAAAAAATTTTCTATGCAATTTTCTACTATGTTTGCCTAAAAATTTTTAAAAGCTAAAAAGCATTTTTTTACTTTAACTATATATATATATATATATTACACATTTAAACTTTTCCTTTATTAATCACAATAGGGTTAGGTGTGGTAAAATAAGTCAGGGGGTAAAATAGGTCAGTTTAAAAAAAACTCTTTAAAAAAACATCCAAACATTTATTAAATTCCAATTTTGCTGGTTTTATATATTATTTATATTAGTCTTCATTTTGTATCCAAAATTAACTGTGACTCATACTTTTTAGTTACAGCCAGTAATTATTTGTGTGTTTCGTATAAGTAACTCGAATGTGTTGCCAAGAAAAACTTTGGTTTTTAACTAATTCAAAAGCAAATTTTACAGTATTTTCTTATCATATTCCAAAAAGCACATTCTTAAGATGAATTTCCTAAACTTTTGCAAAAAAAAAAAATTAAAATATTAATATTTTGGAGTAAAAAAACACATGTGGGGTAAAGTAGGTCAGGTGTTGAATCATGTTAGGCTTAGCAAACATTAAGTAACTAATTACTTTTTTTTGTGTTTTAACTAACTACATATGTATTCTTTTAATGTATTAGTTTAAAATTAAGCTATATATTGTTCTGGAGCTATTTCATACACATACACATAGATATAAAATAATTTAATGTTAAGAGGAAAAAAAAAAAAAAAGCAGTACAAATTAAAACTGAATCAAAACATTCAGTTTGTAGGTGAAATTCAAAAAGTTGCTTAATTCGAGCTTATTTAAGAAGGGTGCCAATTTTTCATACAAAGGGCAGGCAGGATACACCTGAAACTGTCTGAGTGAAACTCTGCAGTTTAGCATCAACTTCAAATGCAAGAGTGGATGAATCTAGATCATCAGTCACCAATTTGACAAATTAATTCTAGTGCGACTTCAACAGTCATGGAACAGGTTAATATTTATATAGTCTTCTTTTAAGTACATAAAATCTGCTATTATAAACACTTTATCACCCAATCAAGCGTTGTCTTCTAAAAAGAAGCTTTGAAAAATGCACACAGAAAAAGAACCCACACGCAACAGAAAACGGGAGTAATTTTAACAACCATTTTATTTTTCAATTGATTGTATGACAAAAAATCAACAGAGATGCTAAAATCGCAGAAACATCAACTGTAAAAGAAACAAAAAAACAAGTCTTTCTCAAGAAGAAAATTTGGACAGCATTAATACTAATCAATTCGTAAAAGTTGGAAAATGTGTTAAAGTAGAATTTCCTGAGAAAAGATCAAAGAAAATATTTCATGGCATCATTCTTTCACACAATCATGAATATTCTGAAAATTTTGAAGGGATAAGAAAAAGTTTAAATGAAAGTTCCTATTGAATTTTCCAGAGAAAGATATTTCTGATGTAGATGCATCGTACATTCCAAATGTTCTTCCCGAACTAATGATGTACCATAGAGACATTTTTTTTTTTCTCGAGAGAACACAAAATCAAGTTTTTATCAGAAAAAGGAATGTGTATTTGTAATTTTATTTGCATGAAGTAAATTGTATTAAAATTTAAAAAAGTTTTAAAGGAACAAACAGCATATTTTAAAATTTATTTTTCAGTACAAATTTTTTGTCTTTTCAGAGATATTTCTCTTAAAATGTCATGAGGAAAATTCATTTGCATATTTTGTGCAACCAATACATTTTCTTCTGTTTAAGTGCAAATGTTAAATATGCTGTTTTTGACCTATTTTACCCCATCTGACCCTACCGTTAATAAATACAATTATGTCGGATATAGTAGAATACTGTAAAAAGTGAAAGCTTTTGACTAGAAACATCATTTTAAAAGCTACCGGCAATGTGGTATCAACAACAACTTGCTGGAAAGGTTAATCTAGAAAAGAGATATGCGGTTGCTATTAACTTTAAAAGTCCCTTCAACAGCAATTTTGTGTGAGCACAATTGTAAAGCATTTGGCAACATAAACAAAAGAGGAATATATTAATGAATTAATGCATTGCTAAGATTGCATCTGTTTCTCAATATTAATACTAATAAAAAAAATCTGTGTGTATCTGTCTGCGAGAACTTCATTTTGGCTACTAAATTTTTGGTAAAACAAACGGAAATTTAATGATTCTGCATTTTTTTTAATGTGAAAAAAAAAAAAAATATAATAATAAATCATGAGTAATTCTCATAACAAATTTCCCTGTAGAATAAAATGAGATTCGGCTTGCTATGCCTGTATAAGGTCAATATTTAAACAGTTAAAGTCGATATCAAATTTTTTCGAACACAATGTCTCTATTGGTTCATTTATGGGTAGAAAAAAAAAGAGAGCACCGTTTTTATCCGTGATAATTTCTTCATAAGGCTGTACTGTTTATATTTTCATAAAAAGTCGTATACAAATTAAAACCGAACCTAGCATCTTAAGCTTTCACTGCAACTTCATGCTGTTATTGTTCTTCAGTTTCGCACAAAAAAAAAAAAATAACTGAAGAAAGAAAGAAAATAAAGGAATGCAAATTTTTATTAAACATTAATCAATAGTTAGAGATGTAATATTTTTTCCGCTTTAACTTAATTGATTGAGAAATTTAAAGTCAAAAGTTGTATAATTTTAAACAGAATGATAAATATTCCGGCTACGAATCGAAATATGTCGGTTTGGAAGTGTCCAGGATAACTCAGTGGTAGAGCATGGGCAAGTTTTTGTCATAGGTCCAATGTTCGGACATTTATGGCAGTGATATTTCTCGTCCTGATAAAATAATTCAACTTTCAACTTTAATTTTTTTAAAGGTGAAGATATTTTTAAAAAATATGTTGAAAAATGAGTGAATCAATATTAAACGAGTTGGCATAACTGAACTCTAAATGAGTTCCTCATTATATATTTGTTCTGGTAAACTTAACGTATTGAGGATCATTTTTTTCCACGTAATAAAGCAAAACAAAAATAGTAAGAAACTGATTTATAATTTCATGGTAATGATTAGAATAAGAAATAATCGTGTAACAAAATCCCCCCCCCCCCCACACACACACCTCCGTGTCTTTTTCCGCAGGAGTTGGGCAGCACACACGTACACATGCAAAACTTTGATGTTAGTTGCTCATTGCTGTTATAAGATAGAGATAGAGTTTCGAAATAAGCAAAAATAATCCACATAATGTAAGCATATACGATATACTATTCCCCCTGTTACGAAAATCTGTAATTTCGAATAATTACAAAAGTGTTTAATATAGAATGTTGACATTTAATAATGTTTATGCCAGTTTTATAAGTTTTTTTTTTTTTTTTTTTTTTTTTTAAGAAATCCAACATCTTTACGAGAAAAATAATCCTCATAATGTACATTTATGCAAAATTTTGTTTCTTAATATATTTTTAAAAACCGTAAATTTCGAATAATTTACGTAGTTTGCAAAGCAAAATATTGAAATTCAAAATGGTTCTATATAGAATCATAAGTGATATTTTAACCCTTTCGTGGACCATTTATTTCTCTTTTGAACTTTTACTGGATTTTTTATGTTTTATTAACAAATAAACAATAACATTTAAGGAAATATATATATTTTATTTTACTGAATATAAATTATTATTTATTCAAATACTATCATTTTTGAATTATTTATTATTCAATTTAGATAGTTGCTGGCGTAAGATGTGGAGAAATATACAAAATAAGGAAGTATTATTACAATAAAAACAGTGTTTTACTCACATTTGAGTACAATCGTTCAGCAGTACAAATGTGACATCAAAACAGGTGTCATAGCAGAATAAATCACGCATGGCTTTCAAACTTTCGAAACAAGTGTAATAATTCTATTCATTCGATTACACAATAGATAGCAGCACAAAACGAAATCGGAAATTAGTGTTCCCATCGTTATAATAGCATGGCCAATATATTATTATAATGGGAATCGCGCTTCCCATGGGTGTATTCTGTAAGATCATGTAGTTTGGATGTAAACTTCCCACGGCCCACGAAGGGGTTAAGACATCCTAACTACTTTGAGATATTTTATTCTTGAAACTAACAAACGTACTAACTTACAGTCGGATACAATATCGATTTTGTGATCGTTTTTCAAATTCTTCAGACTTCAGAATATTTTAAAATCTCAAAAATTCAGCGGACAAATATTTTCACAAATATCGACTTTCCTTTGAGGTTTTCTTCATTAAACGAGCTGATACCTATTGTAAAATGAAGAATTTTAAGACCATTCTGCTTATTTTATATACAGATTAAAATATAATTAATGTACTTCATTTTTTTTTTCTCTACTCTGCAGAATCCATCCCCTCCGTGGGAGGCTAAAATTGGGATAGCGTGTCTCTAGGCCACTCCTAGGGGTTAATCCCAGAGTGTCGCCAACTGCCCACTGCTTGCTTAGTGCCTGCCACGTTAAACCCCCCTCAATTTTTGTAGAAACAATTCTTGTGGATTATGATCGTTAGTTGTCAAGTTATGAGCAAAAATATAAAAACGGTAAAGCTAAATGTTCTTTTTTGCAGAATAAATGGAAAAGTGATCCCTGACCATTTCAGTTTTGTTAACTATTAACTAAAAGAACTAAAATATTATGGTTTTACTGAAAAGTTTAGTTTTGACGTTAATAATGGTTATAGCCTCTTTTTTTATTTTTTTTTAAATTCATTTTACATTTATGTTTTAATAGTCAAAATTCTGATTTCAAACTTCGAGAAAACCTCCAAACACATTTTTACGAATTTTAAAACTAAAGTTATATATAATATTGTACATTTAATGAATTTTATTTATGTTAAACGATTTTTGGCAAAAGTAGTTGGCACAGGTAGATTTTTTCCTGCTGCGTCTATTACATATTCGTTCTCAGTAATTTCCATTGTAGGTCTGCATTCCTGCTGAAAAATTTAGCAAAAACTACAAACGAGTGTTTTATTATTATTATTATTATTATAAATTCCCTAATAGATTAAATGTTCTTAAACTTTGGAGATGTAAAGAATAGATTCATCCTCAAGTTTTTTAAATTCAATATTAAGACAATAAACAGCGAGGCGACAACAAATGAGTAAATTGAATGAAAAGTGTCTAGACTCCCATATGTTAAAAAAAAAAAAAAAAAAAAAAAAAATCTTTCTTAATTTAATAGCCAAATATATAAGCCAAATCACATTAAAAGCTCTGCCAAATACCTTGAATATCCAGAAAAATATAATGCAAAAATGTCAGCTGCCTTTTAGTTCTTGAATAAAAAGTGATTTTTCAGTAAAGTGATTTTCAAAAATTGCTGTTTTCCTTATAAATCCAGGAATAGGAATAGATTATACTGAATTACGAGACTGATGATTATTTATTCAAAAAATGTTAATTTAAGAACTCTTATTTTATTAATTTAAGAACTCGTATTTGTTTGTGTTGTAATGTGAAAAAAAAAAAAAAAAAAATTACAATATGTTTGACGTATTTATCTTCATTTGTATATAGATATGTATATGTATTTAAAGAATTAACGGATTTTTACTTATTTATCTCTAACGTTCCATTGAATTAGTATTAAAAAATTATTAGTGAACACATCTTAATAAAATATCAGATTTTTCAGCATTAAAATATAGCTGTTTTTTATTTATTTATTTTTTTTTTTTTTACAGAGGTTTTACACTGTTAAAAGTTTTTGTGAATTTAATGTAAATATTTATCCAGAGTCGCTGTAAATTTACAGTAATTCTTAGTTAAAAGTGAATAATCGAGATTCTCAACCTTTATTCTGTATTTTTACGTAATTTTATTATTTAATTTTTTAATTAAAATTAAAAATGAGTGTTTCTACTTTAGAAAAAGCATTCAAAGTTCAAAATATATTGTCACCAATAATTAAATTAATATTAGTTATTAAAATGAATGCATAAAATAAGCTTTTTAACATCTCCGTTTACTTTTCTCTGTAATTTTACGTAAGACTTAAGATAATAGATTACACAGAGTTTTCTGTTGAAATTTTTAACAGTGTAGTTAAAGTTGGCTTAATATAATTGACCATAAAATTAGCAAAATAATTTTCTTTATTTTTTCTTTTCTTTCCTCCTTTTCTCCCCCCCCCCCCCTTTTTTTTTTTTTTAGTTTTTTAGTTTTCAGTTTGAATGTATATTCACGATAAAACGAATAAATTTGGTTGACGGCCAGGCCAAGTCGGTAACTAAAATGCCTCATCCATTCGGTTACCCTTTCCTTGCTTCGAGATATTTTATCCTAATTATGAGAAAAATTATTAACGTAAGTTTCGAATTTTATTTTTCGTGCAGTATCATCAGGATTGCTAGTGTCTGTATTTTTCCCTGACACTTTCACCTCTATATTTATGTAGTAATCTTCTCTAGTATATTTCCACGACCAATTAACGTGAAAATTGCTATAGCAGTGGAAGAATTTGAGGAGAAAAGGCTGGACTCTAGCAACCTTGTCCATACTATTTATTAAGCAGTAATCCTCGTGATGCACGTTTTTTGCGAAATATTTGCTCTGTTCTGTCATGTTATGAAAATCTTAGATTTTGAAATACTTATGATATTTTCAAAACAGAATGTGGAAGAATGGATAACATCATAATTGATAATTTAAGACTGTCTCTGTGTGCCTTCTTTACAATTATCCATTCTTGAAATACATTTCTACGCAGACTTACAAACTAACGGACTGACTGTTTTACTGACGTTCACCGTATCGATTTTGTTATTTTCGGATTCCTCGTACTCAGAACCTGTAAAAACGTCAAAAAAAAAAAAAACATCACTAAAATTTTTCATAAATATCAAAGCTGCCTATACATTTAATATTATATTGCACTGAAATGCTTTACTTATGCCATTTATTACAGTTTTTACATCTTGCTAAAAAAAAAAACTGTTTATTTAAAAATATTAGTTCTCTATGGTTTCAAATTATTACACAATTAATAAATATCGTTTTTCAGTCAACATATGTAAATTCCAATTATCTGTCGTTGAAAGAGCATTGGATAGGAAAACCCCTTTTTTACACGATGATTCTTCAGAAACTTGCGAAAAATCCTTGCTGGGAATAGCTAGACTTATGACACAGTAAGAAAACATATTTTTACGGATGAATCGTATGTCTTTTTCAGTAATTAGGAAGGACATGCAAAATATGTCAAAAATTACCTTCATGTGTTATCTTTTGAAATTTTCTTTTTCTGCAAAATAAATAAAGTTAAAGGGATTTATTCAATAGTTTTCGCTCTGGAACTAAGCCAGATTTGCTTGGTACTTTCAGTTCAATATAAACAGTTAAAAAAGGCTTATCTTTATTTTTACGCTTTATCTTTTAATCTCCCCATTTCAGCTACAAGCAATTTATATTTTTGAAAATAACTTTTATTTTCTCTTACGCTTGACAAATTGTTTTTATCGTTAGTTAAATATCTGGATGAAATATATGATATTTATTAGAGATAAAAATTAATGGAAGGCCTATTGAGTCGAAAAATAATGTGTATATTTGTTAAGTAAATAATAAAATATAGATTATGATTTGATGTACTAGTGCAGCGAGAAAGAAGATAAGAGTTTCTGAGTTGAATTTTTAATAGTTTACAGAAAATTTATGAAATTTCGTATTTATAATTATTTGAATTTAATCTCTCTCTATATATAATAATAACTGTACCTATTCTTATTTTTTCGCATTATTCTATAGCTTTCGGTTAATAATAACTCCTTAGACTGCATAAGTAACTCCTCGTTGTTTTTGATCAATAAAATAATTAACATTTTAAAAATCATTATGGTGATTTTAATCAGAGGTGAAAGTTTCGCCTTTTTTTTTTTTAACGAAATTCAGTATTCACGCCGGAAAAAACTTCTCATTTAATTACATTTATATAATCACACCGATAATGTGTTAAAATAAATATACTTAAGTGAGAATTTCATTTCAGTATGAATTCAAGATTTTGTTCTGGTAAAAAAAAAAAAAAAAAAAAAAAGAAAGAAAGAAAAGAAAGAAAAAAAGTGTTCTACATGGCTAGTATGCAGAATCAATCAAAAACTGTTTTTATATATTTTTGTTATGTATTTCAATTTCATGACGATCAATGTTGTGGGCATTGGATAAAGTAAAACTTGCATACTTTACCTATTCTGAACCATTTTGACCAGAAATAGTCCTATTTCAGCTCCCCCCCCCCCCAAAAAAAAAAAAAAATGCAATATGAAATATTACTACATCATATTTTTTTTTTCTTCTCGTGGAGATCACCAAAGAGGATAATAATTTTCATGTATACATTTTTGCTTTATCATTGTTTGCATCATTTAAGTAATTTTTATTTACTTCTACAACTTTTTTTAATACTAATTCATTGCTTCATTTTTACAGCGCCCAGCAATGATCCAGCTGCCAACCAGGTCGGTGGTGCGGGCGATCTCGACGATCAGAGGAGCGTCACTCCGTCCAAGCAACAGCAGCAGGGGGAAGGGGGTGAAGAGGAAAAGCCCCTGTCCAGCGCCTGGCAGACCGCCTTGGGAGCTACCAGTGCAATGGACAAAGAAAAGCAAGAGCGGAAGAGGGTGGTGCGCAAACCTCCCAAGGTGGTTGAAAGACCTCTCAGAGCCCTCTTCTGCCTCACGCTCAAGAATCCTATCAGGAAACTCTGTATAGACATAGTCGAATGGAAGTATCCTTTTAGGCTTATTTGTTGTATATTTTACTTTCTTTTCTTTTTTTTTTTTTTTTTTTTTTTTTTTTTTTGTGCTGAAAATGTGATCTGCAAATTATATAAGGGACATTCCGAAAATGCTTTTCGTCTTGCTTTTTCACAAGAAAACTTTATTACAAATAGATACATACAATGACACAGCAAAATACGAACATTAAGCCATTATAATTACCACCGACATTGATTGATGCATTTCTATTATCATTTCCATTGTAACCATCCTCATAAACCATTCTGGTAAAAACCGATTCTCAGCAATTTCGGGAAGATTTTCACAGCCCGCTGCATTTCTTCATTGTTAAGGAAACGATCTTTATTCGCCTTAAAGACGTGGAAACATTCGTATTCTTCAATAATGAAAAAAGTCAATATGTCACAGTTTGCAGGGTAGGTTATGCCATCAGTGTTTTCTGGTGGTGGCAGTGTTATTTTGGATTGATTTCCACACTTTAAAGACCGACAATGCGATACGCTTTTGCCGTGCTTTCACCAAACGAAAGTTTACCACTCGACTCAAGCAACTGCAGTTCTTGAATCTAGAGGGCTCTCGTCTAGAATCCCAATCTTACCCCATCAGATTACCTTTTACCTACATTGAAATTCAGCACTGTCGGACGTTACTTCTAAAACAATGAAGAAGGCAGAAGTCTGTGAAGAATTTCCTTAAACTGCTTAACATTTAATTTTATCAGATTTTTTTTTAAAATTGATTTCACAATATGACAGATGCTTTAATGTAGTTACCGACTATGTGGGAAAATAGATGAAAATTTGTTATGCCGCTGTATGTTTCTGTTTGTAATATAGCGTCCTTGACGAAAATTTTTTTCAGAACATACCTTTCTTATATGAACCAACAACTTTTCTGGGATGTTCCATTATCTTCATTGTTACATTGACCAGTGAGCTCGGAAAAAAATTACTTCTGTATTGAAGATTGCTCTGGCGCAGGACTCCATATTTTGCAGCGAATCCCATGTTAACAAAACTTTGATTACCAAATAAAGTTTTAATTTATTTTATATGAAATCTAAGAGTAAACAAAACCAAAGAGGTGGAACAACTGAAGCTTTTTAAAAAATTATATTGGATTTAATTGCCGGTTTCATATTAAATGTTATCTACCTTTGTCTTCTTAAACGTTCTTAAATGGCTTTATCCATACATTTTCTTATTCAAGGTATAAAAAAGGATTAATAACTTGATTTGGCATTCAGTTCACCACTTTGTACATTAAAAAAAAAGAATAATAATAATATAAATAAAAAGAATTAAAAATAAATATTAAAAAAAAAAAATAAAAAATTAACTTTTGTAAAAGAATTTATTTATAACGGTTTTGAATTTTTAAATGTTAAAAAAATTATTTTGAAAAATGCATTACGTAATGAGGGATTTAAAAAGAAGGGAGGGGGGTAAACGAAAACGTAATCACCATAATGACATAAATAATGAGAAATGAACAATTTAGATTTAAACTAAAACTATTTTTAAACAATTTCCCTTGCCGGGGATCGAACTCTCAAACTTGGGATTCGTAGCTCGTTGCTTTACCTTGGAGCTACAGGTGACACAGCTTTCGTTACAAAATTTCTTTCTTTCTTTCTTTTTTCATGGCTTTTATGAAGATTTTAATTAAAATATTGAAATTTCGAATTAAAAATATATTTTATCGAAATTAATTATAGGCTATAGCACTCAGGGATAATGTAGCTTTTCATCAGTGAAAAAAAAATTTAAATTAAATTAAAAAATTAAATCTGTTCAGTAGTTTTAGAGATTACTCTCCACATACAAACAAATTTTTCCTCTTTATATATTAGTATAGGTATAGATAAACAATAAAAAAGTAAATAAATCTCTGATTCTAAAACCAAATATTTTTGCATATATGAGAAATAGATTTTTCCCTTCCCCTAAAAAAGTTCAATTTCTCTAACATAATCGTCCAAATATAGATCTTGCGTAACATCTTTTTTTCAGCAATAATTTCAAATGTGAACAACGTGTTTCATGACACGTCTCTTTCTCTAGTAAAAACTTCGATTTTTTTAAACAAAAATGCAGCATAATACGTTATTGCTATTTCTATAGATTCGGATCAAATACTAGTTAGAATGTTTTCTGGATAAATGTCAAGTATGTACCACATTTACTGTTTTATTATTTTATTTTTTTTATGCTAATTTCTCAAAACTGAAAACGTGCTTAAACGACTTAGCGTTAAATCAAGTTACTACAATTAATCTACTTCAAGTTATAACACCTGCCATAAAAAATTGAGAAAGGAGAGAAATTATCTTGATTAAATTTATGGATATAAGTTTTTATATATATGTTTTTAAGAGTTTTTATAAGTTTAGTATAATAGTGGTCAAATTACTTGTAAAATAATTTGCAATAAATGATTTTTTTCTACTTTTCTTTACTTATATATAGTAGAGAAAGTATTGTTTAAGGATAAAGATTTTGCTGTAGTTACATATTTTGAGGTTCCTTGAATCCAAAAATCATATTTTTTGTCCATGAGTCTATCCAGTATATTTGCTATCAGCATAACTAAAATGAAGATATTAGCAAGAGGTCCAAATTTTATAATCTAAATCTCTATAAATCTGAAAATTTTTATTAATTATTGGAAGACTATTTCATGCCTGGAACATAAAATAATTCAATACATTACGTCTATGGACGATATTTTCATGCTTCATTTTACATATCAACATCTTTGGACAACACTAAACAAAATGAACTTGATATATATTTTTATATTTTTTATACGCACAATACAATGTTACATAGAATACATTAATACATAATTACATAGAATAATACATAATTACATTGTACATTCGTTTATTTATTTTATTTTCTCCTATGATGAATTTAAATTCGATTTTATTATTATTTATTATTATATTTCATAAGTATTTAAATTCAGCCTTTTTTTTCTTTCTGGCAGTAGTAAAGGGACGGCTTTAGTGCCTGGAAGAAATCTTCCTCTCATCCTATAAGCACAAAAAAAAAAAAAAACTAAATTCTACTTATCGTGCTCACATGTTATTAGATTCAAATTTCATCGATGCATACTGCATTTTGCACAGTAAAGTTAAACATTAAAAAGCCAATTTCTCAAAACTTAAAATTTTCAGTTATCCTTTTTAATTAGGCCATCGATATTTCTGTTCACTGCAAATAATTATTCGTGTAATCTCGAATTCTTTATGTATAGAACGCAGAGCGCCTTTATTATTAGACAGGATTTATTTTCGCAACCGCTCGTTGAAAAAGGACATAAAATTTGCAAAAGGGTTTTAAATGATGTAAATAAATATGTCGTGCTGTAGAGAAATCGATAAAATTAATTATGTAAAAATTACAAAATCATTTTTTGTATGTATATAGTCTCGAGGTTTCTAATTAAAAAAGAAAAATCTTGATATTTTTAACATAAAATGGTATACACAAAGTGGGTAAAAAATTACAAACACCGCTTATATGAGAGAAAGTCTCAGTGACGTAGAATAAAGTAACAACGCAGAGTTGCTTATATAAGGAACGCTCAGCTTGGGATGATGTCGTTATCATGGAAGTTAATATCCAAATTGATTAGACGAAAGATTTATGTGACTTTAAGGGGGCTGGGACACCATTTTTTTTTATATTTATTTATTTATGAATTCCAGTAATTATTTTTTTTCTGAAATTGAAGCTTATTTGACGATGAATTTGAGCAAGAAATAATCTTTAAAAAATTTTTAATAAAATTTTAAAAATTTAAAAACTTTTGATAAATTTTAAATTTGTTATATCTTATGAACTAATGGTTCAATTTACAAACTTTTTTCACCCTTATATACAGAAGAGATTTGTCTTCAGGATTTCGGATTATAATAATAAATTTTTTAAATATTAGTTTTAATTTGAAAAAAGTACTTATTTCATGCATAACTTTTAGCTCGACATGGATTACCAAAATATTTTTGCTCCTAATTAAAAATCCCGAAGGCAATTTATTAAAAATACACTACAGAACTTATGTGCAAAATTTCAGCCATGTATCTCAGAGGAAATTTTAGGAATAACTTTTTTAAGTTTAGAAATCATGAAAAATTCTACTCTGAGATAAATGGCGGAAATTTTGCACATAAGTTTTAGGAATTCAGGTTTTAAAAAATCTGCTTCAAAACAGACATATTTATGCAGTATACGCTTGTTTATCATATATTTTAATATGTACAAAGTTTATATGGCAGTTTTCAATTTTAAATTAATAAAATTTGATGAAATATTTAATACTGCATCAAATAGAATATAATAATTTTATCCAATATTCATATCTGCACAGGCAAATGATATTGTAATAAATATAGAAGTAAACTAAGTTCAATATTTACAACCAAGGTTTAAACTTCATTTTGTAAAATGCTTAATTTTAGATTTTAGTTTTTGCAAAGTAATGAAATCTATTACCCCCTGTCCCCCTTCCACACACACACCAACTATAAAACAGAAAGAAAAGAAAACACTAAAATACTTTTCTGACATTTTAGCTAAAATGTTAAAGGCGATTATTTGTCAGGTTAAATCCTGTTTTCAACAATTAGAAAAGTAGCAATAATAATAATAATAATACAAACAATGCTATATCTTTTTAACTACTTGCCGGAGAAACATGCAGTTTGCAGCATTCAATTCAGAAAAGTGTGAAGTTTTTTTTTTTTTTTTTTTTTTTTTTTTTTTAAGAATACAAAAAATTTCCTTTTTTTTTTTTTTTTTTTTGGTCAATTTTGATGCCCCGGACCCCTTTAAACAAAGTATGGTCAACGGTGCAAGAAAATCCAACATATCTAAAATGTCAACTCTTTTAGTTTTTTTTCTCGCCCAATGAATCTCGTGTGTTTAAAGAGTCACTGGTGATATATGTATATATATATATATATTTAAAAATAAATAAATAAATATCAGCGATAAAGACAATTCTGTCCAAAAAGGCTTGTGAACGCTGAGTAGCACACTTAATCCACAGTAATAGAAGGTAAATAACACGACAATTACAGTTTAATTTAATGCAAGTATGATCAGAAAGCATATTCAAACTCACAACACAATAGACTTTACAAAGTAATGTGCTTTTGGCAGCAGGAGACCCTCAAGAGTGTCTTTTGATATAGAAGCAAAATAGGAAGCGACGCCTGTTTAGACACCTGTTGTGTGCCCAGGAACGACGAAATTGGTCTTTTGAGAACTGGATAAAAGTAACTTTATCCGATAAATCAACATTTCCTGCTCCATAATACAAATGGATTAGAATATGGTGCAAACAGTACGGATTTGTTCACTCTTTCTTTCCAAAGAACAACTCTTCAGGCTGCTAGCGGTAAAATTGTGGTGTGGTGAATGTTTCCCTGGAGTTCACGAGAATATTTGGTGATGAATATTGAGGAAAATATTTGGTGATGTATTTGGACACAACTCTGAACAACACTGCTCATTTCATCATCATTGGCAATCACGTTTATGGCTTTAATGTTCCTTTATGGTGATGGTCACTTTCAGCAGGACAAATACACATTCTCATTTCAAGCGGACTCCAATTGATTTGAGCAGCATCAATCGGAGTTTAATCTAATTCATTGGCCAGCTCCGTCCCGTGACCTCAATCCTATAAAGCATATATGTAACGAAGTCGAAGGATCACTTAAGAACTTAGAAATACCACAGTATAATCTGACTAAACGTAGAGCAGCCATTACGTCAGCATGGGAAAACATTCCTCAGTAATGATGATACCAATAATTTATAATGTCCATGGCAAGAAGAATATTGATTTTGAATGAGTTAAAGGTGAGCCAACTCGTAATTAAAGGGTGTCTCTAAATTTGTCTCCTCAAAGTGTATTATTTCATCATCGTGAGTTATTTCATCTTAAAATTTGTGCTTAATTTTCTGAATCGTTTACAAAATGAAGTACTAAATATTGAAAGTAAACCAAAAATAAATAAATAAATAACCGAATAAAAAATATTTTTTATTGATTTCTTATTGAAAGTCCAAAAATATATAGGGTGTTTCAGTACCATGTTTCAGAACTTCTAGAAAAAGGAGAGTGCACCTGATGATTCAGAATCATAGCAATTCGATGTCAGAAATGCTTCCGTGACGCAATATTGTTCATAATACATAAAATGACGCCATTTCAATGATTATTCGTTTTAATAACGATATCATTTTTATAATCAATGAGTGCCATTTTGAAGTCGATGGATGAAATTTCGAACGCTATGTTCGAACACCCACGTTCCATTTGTTCATGTACATGTTTTGTTTATGTCTCTTTGGCGAATGGTTGCGAAAATAAAGGTTTTTCTAATGATAACACCTTGCACCTTGTGTAAAATCAAATATATTTTATAAGTACTGATGATTTTATTAAAAATTAGTTGAGTTTTATAAATAATAGTTTCCTTAACAGTTTATCAGGCCTTTTGAATATCTTATACTTTTAACCATTTTTGCTAATTGTATAGCCCTCGCTGTATTTACTCCCTTCCCTTATGGTGACTCCAATAGTGTAAATGCTTATCTGGTAAGTTATTGTTATTTGCTTATTTATTTATTCAAAAATGTTTCAATGTATTAAATTCTTTAGCGTTTTCCTTTCCTCTTTTTTTTTTTTTTTTTTTTTTTTTTTTTTGACAGTTTAATACTTATCTCCAATCTATAAATTTTGAAAAAGATTCTAATTTAAAATATTAAATTTTTGTTATCCTTTTATATAAAACATATCCATGTAAACTTATCTATATAATGCAAGAAAAAAAAATCTAAATATTAAAAGGAATCTGATATTTTTAGCTTTCTGTATATTTAAAACTCCAGTGAAGTTTTTAATCTTGTTTCAATGGTAGAATTTGATAAAAAGTTTGCCAACGTCATTTTTAAGTAAAGTGTTTAACCCTTTAACGATCATTGGTTTTGCAGCAAAACCAAACATTTGACATAGTTTAACAATTTTTATGCAGCAGATTTTTTATTATTTCTCCCTTGTTTTAATCAGGTTTTAAACTTTTGTTCCTTTTCTGTTCTGCAGATAACAGCACTATTCCAAAATTTAACAAAAAATGCTTCAAATGAATATAAATGCATAAGTCACTTGACGTTTCTTAGTGTGCGCGGGTGCAAATTGCTGGTTTGATGATGCACTCGTGTCTAGTTTTTATCATTTAATGAAGAGCTGGACTATTATTTTCACCTGAAACAACTTTTACGAGTTTTTGTAGTCGATAATGCTTACTTGAGAAGTGTTTTATTTATTAAATTAAATATTATTTGAATTTAATAAGGTTAACTTATAGATGTTTCAAACTAAAAAATTCTCGAAAAGGGACAATGCTAATTATTTATTTTTTAAATATTTATGATCAGCTACATGTCTAAAAGCCATTTTTTAAAATTAGTTTAGTAATTTTTAAAATAAATTAACTAGTGAACGTTAAGGGGTTAAGTGATTATATTACCTTTTCACAATAATGTTTAATGAAAGACTCTTTTCTGATTTCCATATTTTATCGTTCGCTTTTACAGGAGAAAATAGAGTATGTATTTTTGGTGATATTCACTGCTGAGTGCGTGATGAAGATAATAGCGTATGGTCTCGTTCTCCATCCTGGTGCTTATCTACGGAATACGTGGAATATGCTAGATTTTATAATTGTAGTTATAGGGTGAGTATTTTCTTCAACTGTTCCTTTCAATTTTTTGTCTTTGTTTTTAACCCTTTATTTACTGTATTATGAAAGAGACAAAAAATGTATTTGGATTCCCTTTTTTAGCTATTTAGGAATCATTTTTGAAGATAACTATAAAAATGATATATATATCACCTCATCATAATGATTAATGAGAATTTAGTGAGGTGGTACTTTAGGGCACCATTCGGTACATAAACATCGGAAAAAACATTAAAACCTTAAAATTGTAAACATTTATGTATTTTTTACGTTCTTTATATTTTTTCTAAGATTGATGGCAAATTCTTGAAGAGATATACAGGGTGGCCATAATTAAATTGACAGTGTTTACAGTGTTCTGTAGAGTGATCTAAGTGTGCGAATGGTGCGAAATTTTGTCGGATGATTTAACAAGACGGGGAACGAAGGGTTGAACTAAAAAAAATATATTAGTTCCAAAAGTCACCGCTAAAGGAATATGTGAGGTTGTGTAAAAGAAATGAGAATTCTAAAAAATTCAGAATCAATACTGAAATAAAATTACCTTTTATTTAGCATATTCAAATCAGGTTCAATGTGTCCACGGTTCTTGTGGACCACATATTGCATTCTGAGCACTATAGATGGCGCTGCTTCAACCATCCAATGAAAAGCGTTTTAGGTTGATTCATTGGCAGATTCTGTCCAGTAAGTCTCTTAACCGGTCAACAGATCAAACTTCACAACGCTCGAAGTTACCGATCCATTTGAGGCGACGACTGAACAAGTCCTCAGTAAGTGAAATTGCAGATAAAGAAACTTTATCACTGTTTATGTAATTTTTTCGCGTTTTTAAAAATTGATATCAAATTGAACTTGAATTAAATTGTTAAATGTACTAAATAAAAGGTAATTTTATTTCAATATTAATTCTGCGTTTTTTAGAACTCTCATTTCTTTTACACAGCGCCGCATATTCCGCTAGCGGTGACTTAGGAAGTAATATTTTTTTAGAACAATCCTTCATTCCCCGTCTTGTTAAATCATCCTACAAAATTTGGCGCCATTCGCGCAATTAGATCGCTCTACAGAACACTGTAAACACTGTCAGTTTAATTATGGCCACCCTGTATAATTATTTTCATAACACACGTGAAAATCGTGAAAAATGCCATTCAAAAACAACTACCGTATCCAACAAATTCCTTTCTTAGACAAAAACGCTTACATGTAGCATATAGTACCAATGTCACCACCTCTCCATACAAAAAACTTTGATATTTTTTACATCAATCCAATTTTATACGCATTCTAATTTAATGCTACTTTAAAGCAGGAGTGGCCACCACGATTGCTACATGCGGCCCACCGTGTAGTTTCCTGCGGTCCGCGAGGGGTCTAACGATATTTAAATTTTGACGACTTTGGTTAGCCCGTTAGTAGTCGCTATAGACAGCGCCACCTTTTACAGACTGCGCACTTTTTATTTAACTTCACCAATAATTTTAAGTAGTGATGTGATCGACGTTTCTTCGATTGTATTCGCGTGTTATGTATATCAAATGCCACTTTTAAAAATTTTTGGTGGCAATTGAATAAAAATATCTGACAACACTGAAGGATGTCGACAAATCGACCAACTAGCGACTACTAACGGGTTAAAATATTAAAAATTAATAATTCTCACTTTTCGAAGTAAAAATACCTTTCAATGATTATGGTAGCTAAAGTATCACACTATTGTAATGAAATATTATTAGATCCAGTATTCGTTCTATTTATAATAGTTATTAATGTATAGTCACAAAAATTTCCCGCTGTTGTTAATTTATGAATGAAAAAAATTAATGTAACTCTGCTCCAAATCTTCCCCGACCCTCCCCCCATAAAAGTATATACATACATGATTCATACATTCACAAACATATAAACACATAAACACATGTACATACGGTGTGGCCCGCCTGAATAAAACAAATTTCCAATGCGGTCCACCAAGTGTTTTGGGTTGGACAGGTCTGCTTTAAAGTACCATCAGTAAATAAAGGGTTAAATAGACAAGGTGCATGAAATTTTATTTATTCTTCGGGTGTTTCAAAGGACATTATTTTATTATTAATTGCCCTCATAGAAAAAATATTTATAAAATAAATATATAACTATTAGATATGCCAATCAGGGTTCTCAACTTCCAATTTGTATTATTCATTAGTAAGAAGTTAATTTTTATTTATCGTGTGTGTGTGTGTATATATATATATGTACATAAATTCCTTTAATAATGAATTATTATTTTTGTATGAGAGAGAATTATAATTAAAATCTAAATCTTCTAAAAGTTTAGAATTTGTACTAAACACACGTTTTAACATTGTAATTAAGATATATTAAAAAACACTTTAAACACGTATTAAAATGTATTAAAATCATTTACAAAGCTATTATAAAGTTATAATTTAAAGTATTTTTACGACAGGGTGCGTCCCCTATGTAGAAGTTTTAATTAATAAAAATTTAGATAGTAAAGATTAAAATATTATTACGCACTCAGTCGTAAAAATACTTTAAATTGTAACTTTATAATGCAGCCTAAAAACTAACACAGATAACAAGGAATGTTGAAAGAGATTAGGATTTATTAGAAAGATACATGCAGAGTTATTGGCAGATCTTCATTCAGCAAGGCATTGAGTTTCCGGGAATCAATAGCGGCGGCGAAATTTTATATCAATCCTTTATTTTTTGGCTGCGTAAGAAAGGTAAGAGTTTTTGCTGGACGGGGTGTGCCTTTTACAATAGTATTGTTTTTTTATGAGATATTATGAGTTCGCCGCAATAATAGTTATTTTAGAATATTCAAAAAAGCTCTACAGCGTTTTCAATTAAAACAATGATTCGTAAAAAATAAATAAATAAATAAAACTAAGAATAAACTGGCATTTCACCTGATAAAAAACTAAATTTATAATTGAAAACTACTTAGTACATACACGACATAGATTCTCATTGAATTTGAATAAAGAATATTTGTCTTTATCTCCTTAGATTTTTTTCCCCCTTATGCCACAGCAGCTAATAACAACAGCGGCAATTCATATTTTTATAAAAGATGCATGTAAATGTCCTATTCAGCATGTTTTTCCAGACACACCATTACGTATATCTAGGACACATGAACGAAAATATTGTCAGTCCATTAACGCCCTAAAAAGCAAATGAGAAGGAAAGGTCGTATTGGAAAAATATTTTATTTACAGTTATTTTCCTTCGATTTTTATATCTTCCTATAATATAATAAGAAAGTCATGGTTGTTTTATTGAAAAATATAATTTTCAACAATAAAACACAGTAGGCATAAGCAATAATAAGGTTAAATATAAATAAAGTTTTTTATTTTAGAAATCGGAATTGTTGAACCATGCTGAAAACTTCCATTTAAGAATAATAATTAGCTTATTTGTTAATAACTTTTCTTTAATATTCGTAGATTTATCCTTTTATTTATTAAACATTTATTAAATTTATTTTAAAAATTCTAGTCTTTAAGCTTGCTTATCATTAAAGTCATTATAAAAGCTTTTTCTATAAATTACCGTCTTAAAATTATGAAATTTTGAATACATGTGTATTGAAATGTAACAATACAATGTACATTAAAATTTCTTCAAAAAAAATTTAATTAAAAAAAATAAAATTATATAAAAAAACTTTTAGTGTTTTGTAATTCTTCAGACTTGCTGATTTTTAATTTTTTTTTTTTTCCCCTCTCAATTTTACATTATTATTACTCAAATATACACTGTTAAAAGTAAAATGCTCAAAAATAAGTAAATGGGCATACTCTTTTCGTAAAGATTATTTTTGTTTTAAAGAAGAAAACATGCTTGTCTCATTTATGAAATATCACATGTTTTCAAATTCATAGCTATTCACTTCATAATTTATTATAAAAATTTGAACTAAAAGAAGTTCTTTAATATAATTTCTACAAATTTAAACAGAAAAAGTTAAAAAAAAAAAAAAAAAAAAAAAAAAAAAAACAATTCCCTCAAATCTAGAAAACTGTATTTCGTAGTGGGTTGATACTGGTGTGCGGAAGATTACACCAATGAGAATCTATGTTTGGAATATTGAGATTCACAAGGATCGATGCCATTTTTGAGCATGTTAATATACTCCTTAATGAGTACATGGGATTTTTAAAATTAAGTACATTTGTTTCGGAACTATTTTGAGTGTGTGATATACTTAAAATTGACACGATTTTGCCCATTTTTGAGATAAAGTTTTTTTATTGTAATCATATTTGTATCATAGCTTCCTAAACTAGATGCCTGTCGCGTGGCTCGGAAACTTGGCAACACTTCACGCGGTAGACAGCGCCACCTGGTACAGATTGCGCGGCGTTTTTATTCAACAATCAGCAAAAATTTTTAAAAGTGGGATTTGATATACGTAAAAGGCGAATAGAATCGAAGAAACGTGGATTATACATAGCATATATAACTTCTTAAAATTATTGGTGACAGTTGAATAAAAAAGTCGCGCAATCTGTACTAGGTGGCGCTGTCTACCGCTTGAACTGCTGTCAAGTTTCCGAGCCATGCGACAGGCATCTAGTTTAGGAGGCTATGTTTGTATATTACTTTGGGGATCTTTTAACAAGTTAATTTTTAAGAAATATATTTATGTTTGAATGATAAAATTTCATATGATTTTCAGTTTTCTTAAAATTTATAACAGTGTTTTAAAGTCCAAGGGAGGAGCTAAAATATATACGCAGATTCATTTAAATGTCTGTATGGAGTATTCCCTATAATTTTTGTACGGTTTAATCCACAATTGAGTCAAAGGAAGCATTTCTGAAATTCTTGAAAATACTGGTTTTTAAAAAAGTTCTTTAAAAGAAACTTTTGCACTTATCTCTTAAAAAAATACTCTTCCAGAGCTATAAACTTTTCACATTATTTAATTCGGTACATTTTAACAAATAATTTTTACTCTCTTTCATATTTAATAGAAAAAAGTATTGCATAGCTGCCAACCTTTCTATTTTTAAATCAAAACTATCATCCATATTTATTAAAAGGAATTTGTCACTTATATTTTCGATGATTAAATAAACTGAAAATACTTTTAAAATTTTTCTGGTATGAAGTCTCCCTTGAAAAACGGGAAACTTGCCGCATATGGTATTGGTTTCGTAAAAAGATTTCAATTACATATTTTCGATGGAATTACACGTTTTGGAGATCCTGAACACGATTAAACATTTTTTTGTAAATGTCTGTCTGTGTGCATAACAAAGATTTTGTGAGAGATCTTGCTGAAGAACTAATGCACATAATTTTAAATATATTCATATATAGTTGCATCTACATAAATTAGTGCTTATCAACATTCGGGGGAAACCTTTTAACAGGTGTCGTTGCTGTCCCGATTTTTTCATAATTTTTAATATTGCAGTATAGGACAAAATTTCTTAGAAATGTACACAATAACGATTATTTTTAAACAATCATCCTTAAATTGAAATATATATGCATAGGAAACAAATTTTGAATACCTAAGAAGATCGCTTGCCCTTCCCTTCCCTGGGAAAGGAAGTACATCCACCCGAGGTGTTACTCTTCAATATAAGTATTTTTCACAAGAACTCATCAATACCTTTACACTGAATGATTGAACCATGTATATGTGATAATTTAAAACAAAGTTTTTGATTTTTTTTTTTTCTTAAAGAAAAAAGAAAAGAAAGAAAGAACAGAAAAGAAAGGAATAAAAACATGTATTTTCTCAAATGTCGTCTATTGGCTCCAAAATTTACATTATTGTTTTTCCAACATACAGTGTTATACAACTCTAAGATGAAAATCGTCTGCCTTCTTCATGGGGAAAATAATTTAAATAAATATAAGTTTTAATAAATAGTTTAAACTACATCAATTTGTATCGGTAAATATTAAAGAAGATTTGGGATGAGTTCAACATTCTAGTTTTGAATATTAACATGCATTTTCATTGATATTTTGATAATTTTTAAGTCCATTGATCCCTTGAAAGCCAAATATAATTCCAGTTTTTTTTTTTTTTTTTTTTTTTTTTTTTTAATAATGGTTGAGTTGAAATTTTTGGAACACACTGTATACACATAGTATTTACACATATAGTGTGATTATGAAACCTGAGACTTTTGTTTTAATTTTTTCGATACTGATCCTTTATATGCACCATATATTGCAAAATTTCATATAGAAGGGGGTAGGATTTTATAAATTCGATTAAAAATGTCATAAAATTCAATTTTAAGCATTGCAAAATTTAAATTGTTATACAAAAAATGTCCATTGAGTTAGAGTGACACTAATGCTAATAAAGCAATGTACAAAATTACCGTATTTCATCATAAAAGCTTTAAAGATATTACGAGACAAAATAAATCGATTTCTATAGAAATGAACCTAAAAGCTCACTTCAAAACACTTTTCCTGCGTCGTTATAAATTCTTCGATGAAACAATTCGGCAAGTCACGTGTTTGAAGTTATACAATAATTATACAATAATTATACAATAATTTTGTTTAAATATAGCTCTAGAACTTTTGACACAATGGCAAAATTTTGTACATCTCTTTATTAGAGTATGCGGGACTTCTTACTCATTAAAACTTTTTAATTTTGTTCAGTATAAACATTAAAAATTTTTAATTTTTTAAAATGAATTCTCTGAAACTTTTGATCGATTTTATAAAATTCTAGAATTTATTTTATTTATCTTTGCAGTGTGTTTTATATGTCTAAAATCAATAATGGACGAATGTAAAGCCATGTCAATGTATTCTGTATATTTCTTTGTGTCATAACATATAGTAGTTCATCACTCTGAATACTTTTAAGTTATTGATTTTATTATAAACTAGCAGGCTACGCCCGCTTCGCTGGTCACTATATTTAAGTGAATTTTCAAAAAAATTGGATCAGTTTTATTTTTTACATCACATTACAAAAAAAAAAAAACACCGAAATCGCTTTGGATCTCGCTTCTTCGGGTACGGCAGCTCTTTTTTCTGCCCGTACTGTATCGGGTCCAGTTTCCCACTGTCTACAGAAAGGTATCTCCCGGGCACTTCAATCTGGGTATTTATCGACGACTTGTGGATTTTCTGTTATTTAAGAACTACGATTTTAATGATGACTGTATCTCAGGATCTATTATATATTTTAGTTTTTGAACCATGTGTTTTTTAGCCCCCGTTATTTACACTATAATTACGATTTGATTCCGACAAGTGCAATAAATTGAAATAAAAAAGTAGATTTTCTTTTAAAAGGATTTAAATACATGAAAAACAAACGAATTTTAATCAGTTTAATTCTTTCTACTATAAACTACCTTTTTTTTTTTTCACCCAATAAATATTATAATTTTTTTTTTTTTCCTTTTAAAGGAATTAATTAAAAAAATGAAAAATAAAAAGTTGCTATACTATAAAATTTATACATAAACGTAATAATTTATCTCTATTGCATTACCATTTGATTTTCAATAAATATAATAACAATTAAAGAAAAAAAAAAATATTCAAATGAATGTATTAAATAAAAAATAAATAATGAAATAACCGTTGCTAAGATACGCAGACGATTGAAGCAAAAGAATTAAATTTATGAAAAATGAAGCATTAAAGGCAATATTTAAAATCGAAAAAACATTATTTAAAAAATTCAAATTCGAAATTCGAAAAAATCTCGATGAGGTGCACACCTGCAGGGTCACAGGTACCTATATGCCAAATTTGGAAGCTCTGCGATCAATAGTGTGAGCACCAGAGCGCAGACAGACACACACACAGACACACACACAGATACACAGACACTTCTCTTTATTTATATAGATTAAATTTATGAAAAATGAAGCATTAAAGGCAATATTTAAAATCGAAAAAACATTATTTAAAAAATTCAAATTCGAAATTCGAAAAAATCTCGATGAGGTGCACACCTGCAGGGTCCCAGGTACCTATATGCCAAATTTGGAAGCTCTGCGATCAATAGTGTGAGCACCAGAGCGCAGACAGACACACACACAGATACACAGACACTTCTCTTTATTTATATAGATTAAATGTTAAACGTTAATTCTAAAACTATTCTTCAAACAAATTTCTAAAAATACAAAGATTGCATTAATTATATTTGTGGAAAGCAATTCCCTGACATTTGTTAACAAAACACTCGAAACTTTATAAACTAATCAATAGTATCCGAGCTACAAATTGCTGTCTCTGTCGAGTATCTTTTTTAAAATTGAATGATTGGATTCAGAATTTCGTTTTCTCATTTTCTATATTGAATTGAATGGTGATTATTCAAGATGTGAATTAAAATTAATCATATATTATAGAATGACATACAGAGATTTCTATCTTAAGTATAGAAATTTTGAAAAACGAGATACTTTGCTGCATATAAATAGTGAAAGTTTTGTATTGATTTGAGTTAAATAATTGATTTAGTTATGGTGTTGCTAGTTTAATAGATTTTTATTATAGAATAAAACCTTTTTGTAAAAAAATAGAACCGACTCCAAAAAGGAACTACTATTAAAAAAAATAAAAAAAATGTATGAAATGAAACTAAATTGCGCCTAAAAGTATAAAATAATTTCCTTCGCCAAACAACCTATAACACTACAATTAATCATAACTTTTGAAGTCGGCGCAAAATTAAATAAAATTTAATTAGTTTTTAAAGGTTTGTTTTTAGATCCGTAGCAACAAATGCTGTTGTCTCGAATGATCCATTTTCATGTTTCCTTTATTATTTTATCACTGTATACAATTGGTCCATTGGTAGCATCTACACAGATCAGTGAACATTCTTCACAATACGGTATTTATGTTTCTATGAAGTTAGAGTTTCCTTTGCAAATTTGATATAACTTTGATAACTATAATCCTTGGTGGGTTTTGGATTTGGTGTTCAAAACATATTGCAAAAAAATACACGCAAGATGTATATTTTCATAATATATTTTGTACGAAGTATTGTTTCATATTCTTGATTACTCTCTTAATATACCTTATCAAATTAATCATGATATCCCAAAGAAATTAAATATGTTTCCCAGATAATTTTGCGATTTTTTTTTCACCAAGGACGTCAGATACCAGCATCTTCGCCAACTTTTGCTGCTTTCGAAATCTTATTTGTTTTCTTGAATCAAAATAGTTTTCGGCTGCGTTTTGCAGGTGACAATGTGAGATGTGTATTTTGAATAGGATTTGATATTTGTATTGAATAAAAGTATCAATTTTTATTTAATTTTGCGCCGACTTCAAAAGTTATGATTAATTGTAGTGTTATAGGTTGTTTGGCGAAGGAAATTATTTTATACTTTTAGGCGCAATTTAGTTTCATTTCATACATTTTTTTTATTTTTTTTAATAGTAGTTCCTTTTTGGAGTCGGTTCTATTTTTTTACAAAAAGGTTTTATTTTTCTCTTTTCAGTGAAAACTTATTGATATAGCAGAATATCAAAAGACGTTCGACGGCAGTTTCACAAATCACAACTTCCAAGAAAAGTAACATAACTCAAAAAATTGTTTATGTCACTGAAAAATACATGAAATGCACCCAATGTGAATAAAAATGTTACATCTCCATCTAGAAAGTTATCCACTCGAGAGACAGTTGTGCCAGTTTTATTCTAGTCAAGTTATTTTTAAATTGATTTTTCTCAGATGCTGCATTTTTAAGTTGTGTCACTTTTCTTGCCTTTATCGGATATGAGCAAAAAACTATCTATTGAATGAACATACGTTAACTTTAGAAATGTAAAGAACGGATACGCTGTATTCGTGTAACCAAAAATTCTGTTAGGCATATATATTGAACTTTACAGTGAATACGTGTCACTCGCTGCGCTGAAAATTGTGCAGCGTAAAGTTCAAACAAAGAGCAAAATATGCATTGCAGCTGACGGACAGAAGTTTCAACATCGATACTTACATACTGCTTTTACCAGTGTAGCTGCATGCGTTCAGCAGTTAAAGTGAGAACAGACTTTTGTGAGTATCCTGTAATTTGTTTATATCTTAATGAAATCATAATGAAGCCTATTTCAGGCGAAGATCATTACGACAACAAAAAAAGTATTAAAATTAAATCATCTCTTACGAAGTTATAAGCTAACAAATTTCAACAACAACAACAACAATGAGAAACATGGTTTGTATTGAGAACCTCTTCCTTTATGAAGTCGGTTTAAAACGTTTATGTGTTAATCGATGTGACCACTTGCAATAACCATACTTTGAATTTTACATAGCATAAATGTCACCCGCTACGCTACAAGATATGCAATGTCGTTCAAGTGTGCACAAAATAGGAGATTGTGAATAAACAAATGCACGTTTTAAGCGTTCTGTTTTTAGCATTAACGTCTAAACTATCTTTTCGTACTAAATCGATGATGCTCTGCAATTTTATAATTCACTTTTTTCCCCTGTCTTGAACTGTTTCCGAGATAGGAACGCTAACTCCACTGTTTCCCACCAGGTTGCGCTGTAGGCGGTTGAATCACGCAGCACATATCCACTTTACTATACCTACATACCACTTTTATGACTATAGCTGCAGCTGTTCAGCAGTTAAAAGAGTCGGGACTGACTTTTTTGGGCACCCTGTATTTTCTTTTGATCGTAAAGATATTGGAATGGGACCTATTTCAGACCAAGACCTTTACAATAAAACAAAAAGTACCAAAATCGGATTATCTGTTCAGAAGTTATGAGCTAACAAACAAAAATAAAAACAAAAGAAACACACTGTGTGAATTGAGAACCAGCTCCTATTTGATGTCGGTTAATTAGAGCATCTCTTACGAAGTTATAAGCTTACAAACACCAACAACAACACATAGCTCGAATTAAGAACACCCTATTTTCTGAAGTTGGTTGAAAACGACTTTGCGCTAATCGATGTGACTGCTTACACTAACAGTACTTTGAACCACAGAGTATACGTGTCATCCGCTACGCTGCAAAGTGTGCAACGTAGTTCAAGTGTGCACAGTGTAGGAAATTGCGAACAAACAACTGCACGTTTTAAGCGTTCTATTTTTAGCAATAATGTCTAAAAACTGCCTTTTCGTAGTAAATCGATGATGCTCTACAACTTCGTAATTAACTTTCTCCCCATCTTGAACCGTTTTTGAGATAGGAGCGCTGATTCTGCTGTTTTTCACCAGATGGCGTTTTATTTTCTTTAGATTGTAAAGATATTACAATGGGACCTACTTCAGACCAAGATCTTTACAACAAAATAAAAAGTTTCAAGTAACAGTATTTTGAACTATATAACGTATGTCTCACCAGCCACGCTACAACGTGTGCAATGAAGCTCAAGTGTGCATAGTGTAAGAAATCGCGAACAAACAAATGCACGTTTTTAGCATTGTATTTTTAGCATCGATGTCTAAACTATCTTTTCGTACTAAATCGATGATGCCCTGCAATTTTATAATTCAATTTTTTCCCCTGTCTTGAACCGCTTCCAAGATAGGAACGCTAGCATGAATGTCTAAACTACCTTTTTGTACTAAATCGATGATACTTTTCAACTTTGTAATTCACTTTTTTCTCTAGAACCGATTTCTAGATAGTAACACTAACTCCGCTATTTTCCACCAGGTTGTGCTGCAAGCGGTTTAACCTTGTACTGCATGGCCACTTTGCTATACTTACATACCATTTTTAATACTATAGCTGCAGCCGTTTAATAGTTAAAAGATTTGAGACTGATTTTTTTGGGCACCCTGTATTTTATTTATATTGTAAATATATTACAATGGGACCTATTTCAGACCAAGACCTTTTCAACAAAACAAAAAGTGTCAAAATCGGAGCATCTGTTCAGAAGTTATGAGCTAACAAACATAAAAAAAACATACGGTTTGAATTGAGAACCTTCCTTCTTTTTTGAAGTCGGTTAAAAAGTGTTAAACATTTATTATTTTCATTACCTGACTACCGTAAGTAACGGAGGTATTGTATTCGGTCATCGCGAGTTTTCACTTGATTTACCTGTTTTAAGGTTTTCTGAATCCAATGGAAAATCTTCTATCATATCCCCAAAACAAATAAAGATAGAAATGGCGAAACTTCAGAATTAAAATAGGTCCGATATACGGATGATTTTTTCCAATTTTTCATGAAAATTGGAAAACCAAAAGTTGAACTATAAGTATCTTAAAAATGGCTCTAGCGATTCTTTTTTTATTTATTTATTTAAACACCATGTTACATGTTTTTTTCGTATGCATCTATTGGTTAGCTCAAGGGGAATTGAAAGGTAATATAATACTGTATAAATAAGTCATTTAAAAACGGCTCTATGGATTTTCTTCAAACTCGGCATATTAACTCCTTTTCATATATCCTTGCATATGTAATTGTTCGTTTCCTGTAAATACTAGATAAGTTTGCCAAAGATTGGGGAAAATCAGAAGTGGAACTGAAAGTCGGTATCTCAAAAATGGCTCTAACGGTTTTCTTCAAATTCGCTTCATAAACTCTTTTTTAGATGTCCTTTCGCATATATTAATTGGTTGCTACAGGAAAATTGACAGTCGTCTCATTAGGTTCGTCAGTTTTAGATCTTTGAAATAAGTGTTTCAAAAAAGGCCTCTACCGATTTTTGACCCATGAATTCAGGGACATCCTATATAATATTGGGTTATGGAAGTCGTGTGGTTTTTACACACCAGAATTATTATTGTTATTTTTTTTTTTTAACACTTTAAGGGGGAAAAGTGTTAATGACTTCAGTTTGTGTCTCTGTCTGTCCGCGCTCTAACTCCCGTACATTTTCATAGAATTTCTTGAAATTCTGACATATGTTATTCAAGCTCACTGTCGGAGTTTTTCTATTGAAAATCAAATAAATACCACCACTGGTTTGTGTACAGAGACACCTAAAAGTATTCCAAAGCATTACGTTGTATAAGAGGTATTTCTATAAAACAATTTTTAATAACTTTACATTGCACAAAGCTTAATGAAATTGAAATATGTTATTCAGGTCCACTATCGGATGTTCCCCCATTGAAAATGGAATAAGTACCATCTCTGGTTTGTATACAAGGACACCCGAAAGTATTCCAAAGCATTACGTTCTATGAGAGGTATTTCTATAAACCAGATTTTAAGAACTTTCCTTGGCACAAATCTTAATAAAATTAAAATATATTATTCATATGCACAAAAGAATGTTTTCCATAGAATACAGTATGATTAGCATTACATTTACAGGGCCACACAAAAATATTCAGTTACATTAATGGATATTACTGAAATTTGCTGGAATTGCATTTTCGTTTATATTAATTGTTTTTATCACTTTCCAATAAGATTGAAAAGTGTTAATAACTTCTGTTTGTCTGTCTGTCTATCCGCGTTCTAACTCTCGTGCATATTCATGGAATTTCTTGAAACCGATATATGATATTCAAGTTCACTATCGGATATTCCTTATTGAAAATGGAGTGAATACCTCTCTGCTAGCTTGTGTACAGTACAGGGATACCCGAAAGTATTCCAAAACATCGCGTTCTATGAGAAGTATTTTTATAAACCATATTTGAATACCGTTACTTTCCACAAATCTTAATGAAATTGAAATATGCTATTCAAGTCCATTATCGGATGTTCCCCATTGAAAATGGAGTAAATGCCATCTCTGGTTTGTATTCCGGGACACCCGAAAGTATTCCAAAGCATTACGTTCTATGAGAGGTATTTCTATAAACCAGATTTTAAGAACATTCCTTTGCAGAAATCTTAATAAAATTAAAATATATTATTCATATGCACAAAAGAATGCTTTCCAAAGAATACAGTATGATTAGCATCAGATTTATAGAGCCACACAAAAATATTCAGTTACATTAATGGGTATTATTGGAAATTTGCTGGACTTGCATTTTCGTGTACATTAAGTACATTTAACATTTTTTAACAATCTTTAAGTGTAAATATGATTTTAATTTGTGTATCTGTCTGTCCGACTGTCCATCTGTCTATATGTCCGTCTGTTTTCCTCCAACGTCGTAAATATTTTCAGAATTTTTAAAAAATAATATATGTTTTTCCTGTTTACTATGGCATTAATAGGTCCTCTACAACTGGTTTGTGTTCAGGAACGCCCAAAAAATACCATTGCATTGCTTTTTAGGACAGACGTTCTCAGAAATCATATTTAAATAACTTTTTACGATAAAAATCATAAAAATATTCACATTTATTGTGAATATTTTAAAATATTGTTTCGTATAGAATATATATGATATGGTTAACCTTCAGATTTACAGGACTAGACTAAAAAATTCAGACACATTAAGGGCTGCATTTTCGTTAGCGTTAAGCGTTTTTAACACTTTCCAACAATGTTTAAGAGTGATTATGAATTCAATTAGTCTACCTGTATGCCTTTAAGTCCTTCTTTCTGTCGCTGTGTGATAACGTAGGCAAAGAACGTTGAACGTTATACGATACAACAAGCAAGTAGAGTTGGTAATTGTTAATAATCAATGCGCACTGCAGGATTTTTTTGTTCTTGTTTTAATGTTTTTCTTATTCAGTTTAAATGACAAAGCTTTCATTTGTATCGATGTGCTGATAAAAATATCTTGCGATTTAGATTTTGAAAAGAAAAAATGTTTTTTTTTTTTTTTTTTTTTTTTTTTTTTAAGAGAATTAATAACACAGATTTTGGGGGTTTCAGTGAGTTAAAATCCATAAGAAACAGTTAAAACATCTTTCGATTTTCTTTTTCCAGATCTGTGTAATTAAATAACAGAAGAGACATTTAAAAAAGAGCAAAATGGCTAAAGTTTCACTTTTTTTACCTGTGGCTAATTAACTGTTAGTTGTTGATTATGAAAAAAAATATTAGACTGACAGAATGAGCATCCTGTACATCAATTTTAGCATGATTCTATGCTACAGGAGAAAATGCTGCCAAACATATCATGGAAAAAAAAAAAAAAAAAAAAAAAAAAAAAAAAGAAACAGCTGGACAGCGACGCCCTTTATACGTTTAAATAAGCTTAGCTTTTTATAATATGCGTCTCACATAGAAGTTTAGTGCTTTATTTGTACAATGTAGAAACAGAGGTTATAGCTTTCCAGTAAACGTAGGAAAATGCAGATAGTATTACCATCTCCAAGGCGATATATTCCAAAATCTAATCAGCACCAATGTATGTCAAAGTCCAGCCAAATATTCTATGCATGTGTTGATGTGATACAGCGGCCATAAAAAATGGCTATATCGTATAAACCTATCGAAAATCTAAAAATTTTAGGAATCCAAATCTTTGTGTATAGAAGAAATTAATAACATTATCATATTATTAAAATATGTTAGAACAAGTGAATCTGTAACATCAGTGTCCCCGTTTACATTGCTCATTACTGAGTAGTTCAGTTTTATTTTATTTAAAAATGGATTATGTAAAGTTTCATTAATGTTCGAATAAAAATGCACACGCAGAAATGAATTACGTGCAGTATTAAACTCACTGAAAGTATTCTTTTAGTTAATCAATATTAAGATACCCAGAACCACATGCAATATGTTCTAATTTATACAATCGAGGTAGATTGTGCAAATTTCATAAAGCATACGTGACTGCTGCACCAAAATATCCCCTATCGGCGAATTTTAGTACTAGTTCTTTTCTTTGCAGAAATCATCTTCCCATGTCTTCCACATTCTGTGTATGAAATTTGGTTTATTTCCGTTCGTTAATTATAACTGTATATGCTTCCAAACAGGAAAAACTATCTTATAGTCATCCTGTGTGTATATATATATATATATATCTCGAAATGAAACATAAAGAAAATACAGATTCTATACTTAACAAGGATAATACATAACTAATCGAAATAATTTTGTATACACCTATAAAGTAATTATTATTTTATACAAAGCGTTTTCAGCAGAAAATATACTTTTAAGAATATTAATGATGTATTTTAAATACATTTTGTTGAATACGATGTAAGGATGATCAAATTCACTTTTCAAAAAACCGCGTTTGCAGACCGAAATGCAAATGAAATTTTCTGCGTCTCTCTACATAAACCATAAACACACAATATTTATCAAAAAGAAAAAAAAAACTGCTAATTCAGTGTAATTCATAAATATTTGCACCAAATTTGTAGCCAACCGGATGAATGCATAACATATCGGTATACATTCTGCAATTTTGTAAACTAATTGTTGATTCTATGCATACCTTTTTTCACAGAAAACATTCTTTTATGCATCTTATTAATATATGCTGATTTCGTTATGTCAAAATGCTTTTAAATGAAATGTTATTTATAAACCGTAATACATATCGAAATTATTTCGTGTGTTCCACAATATACAAAAATAATATACACCAAACTCTATACAGCTAGTTCTATTACAACAAATTTCCAGTCAAACGAAAGATTACCCAGTGTATCAGTATGCTTTGATTTTTTTTTTTTTCTGGGTAGCGTAGTAAACTAATTACTAATTCTGTGCATCATGCTTTTAAGTATTCTGATAACATTTAATATCATTGCGTTGAATGCAGTTTATCTGCGTTCAACATTACTCAGATAATTAAATATTTTTAAAATATTTAATAATTAAATTATTAAAAAAATTAAGTAAAAATTAAATTATGTAATAATATATTTAAATATTTAAAAAAAAAAACCATATAAGGTAAACGCACCAGTAGTGGACCCTGTACCAGTAGTGGACACTTATAATTTTAAACTCGGAAAATAAGCTACCTAAAAATTCTGAAGATTCGAGCAATGTTCAGGAAGGGAGTTATAGTCCTTTACTGTTAAACCCTTTAACAAAAAATAATTCCGGCCATTAGTTTTAAAATAATGTTAGTTTAACTAAAAAAAAATTTGCACTTTTTGCGATTTTGCCGTTTTGTTCTTATCACTTTGAATAAGGAAATGAAATTTTATTTGCTCGTTCTCTGCTTATTACTTTCCGAACACTATAGTGAGGAAAGTATTGTAATCATGTCAAAAATCCGAATTCGAGATTTTGATGTTTCTATACGTTTTGAGGTCCCCTGAGTCCGTTTTCACTATTTTTACGATGATGTATGTATGTGTGTGTGTATGTGTGTATGTGTGTATGTGTGTATGTGTGTATGTGTGTATGTCTGTGGGTGAACACGCTAGCGTCTAAACGCTTCGTTCGATTAACCTGAAAGTTGGTACGCATATTGTAAGTCACCATAGTACGAACCCTATAGATTTTGGTGAATCTAGCACTTATAGTTTTTTTACAGGGACACAAAGAAAAATTCTTTATCATTATGGCCTATGGGAGCAAAATCTTAAAAGTGCGATAGCATCTAAACGCCTTATTCAATTGAGCAAAAATTTTATACTCATATTATAGATCACAAATACTCAATCTGTATAGATTTTGGAGAATCTAGCACTTATAGTTTTTTTACAGGGACACAAAGAAAAATTCTTTATCATTATGCCTATGGGGCCAAATTTTTAAAAATGTGATAGTGTCTAAACGCCTTATTAATCCGAGCAAAAAAATTGTACACATGTTATAGATCACAGTTGAACTAACTGTATAGATTTTGGTGAATCTAGCACTTACAGTTTTTTTACAGGGACACAAAGAAAAATTCTTTATCATTATGGCCTATGGGACTAAATTTTTAAAAGTACGATAGCATCTAAACGCCTTATTGAATTCAGCTGAAAATTTATATGAGTATTATAAATCACTGTTGCACTAACTATAAGCATTTTGGTGAATCTAACATTTATAGGTTTTTACAGGGACACAACGAAAATTTCTTTGTCATTATGATCTATGGGCTCAAAGTTCAGTAGCGTTAAATAAAACAACGTGTAATAGATGGAGAAAAATACTCAAACACTCTATTATGGTTTTCTCTCTTTTGTTTGTTTAACAACTACTCTTTCTTTACTTTATCTACAAAACTGTTAATTACTCAATGTTCGGAAAGTCGAGTGGAGTCACTCCAGATTTTTTTTAAATGATTTCTTCTACCTTTTGCTTTCATATGACTAAAATAAGTATGCAGAATCCATTTATTGTACTATTTTTACTTTCTTCTATATGTAATATAGAGAAAGTATTGGATTCGCGAAAATTTTCGACCTCCGTTTTTTGACGGATCTACACGTTTTGGGATGTCCTGAACACGAATTGATAGTTTTTAGAAAATGTCTGTCTGTGTGTCTGTCTGTGTGTCTGTCTGTCTGTCTGTCTGTCTGTATCATTTTTTTGTGGACGCTGTATCTCACGAACATATGAATGAAATTTAACCAAACTTGGTATTTAGTTGCACCCTGACATGAACTGGTGCCCATTAGATTTGGGGATCAATAGCTCAACAGGTGGCGCTGTAATCGCATTTTATGCAAATTTTTAACATGGCAGAATAGGACAAAATTCCGTATAAATGGGCATAATGAGAGTTATTTTAAACTTGTGATTGTAAAATTAATTTGAATTATTGATGATAGTAGTAGTTAACTAGGAAAAAAAATTTGTGCATGGGGGGGCATCGGTTCCCCCCCTGGGGGGGAAGTACCCCCGGGGGGGTTAAATTTTGAAGATGGGTATCATTCGAAAGATCTCGTCAATACCTTTAAAACGAATGGTTGAACCATAAATCTGTGATAATTTAAAACAAAGTTATCGATTTTTTTTACTTTTAACAAAAAAAAAAAAAACTTAGAAAAAAATTCGATTTTTTTTTTTTTTTTTTTTTTATTATTATTATTATTGTTAGTGATTGAATATGTATTAATTTTCACAAAAAAAAAAAAAGGAAAAAAAAAATTTTTTTTTTTTTTTTTTTTTTTTTAAATATTGTTACTGATTGAATATGTATAGGAAAATATAGAAGAAAGTATTGTGGTGGCCACAACATACTAGTTTAAATCTTGTTTTAACACATAGTATTTTTGTGGGTGACCACTACTGGAACAAAAAAGGGTCCACTACTGGGTTTTTAGTGTGTCCACTACTGGCTCATTTTAAGCTCTTCAGATTTTTGATTTTTTACATATATAAATGCTATAATTAGCAATTTTCATAATACAGTCGTGATAAGAAAGAGTTAGTAAAGGTCTGAACTATTAATTATTTTTTGAAACTCTAAAATTTAGGAAATTACACAAAAAAATAGCCGGAAAATGTTCTTAAAGTGTTCACTAACTGGTGCGTTTACCTTATATTCAGCATTCTGAACATATAAATATAAATTTTTTTTAATAAAATAAATTAAAATTAAAATGTAAATTTTTATTTTAAAAATTTATATAAAAAAATAATTTATTACTCAAATAAAAAATTTTTATTCAAAATTTGAACAATTCAACAATATTTTATAAGATTTTCATTAAAAATTTTTGAAAAATTCAGTGGGTGGGTCCTAGTTTTCGAACAACTTTTAAAAATTGACGGACACGTCTTCTTAAAAACTAATGCACCGATCTTATTGAAAATTTGCACACTTCTTTAAAATAGAATTGACTAGAGTGCTTGAACGAAAGATTTGTTTTTCGTTTTATTCCAACTAATTTTACAATGCTCTATACGTGAGGTAAATATACCGAAAATTGTATTGTTTTTGAATGCTACTTTGTCAAAAATTCAAATTTCATATGAAAAAAAATCTGGAGTGACTCCACTCGACTTTCCGAACATTGAGTAACTAACAGTTTTGTAGATAAAATAAAGAAAGAGGAGTTGCTAAACAAACAAAAAAGAGAAAACCATAACAGAGTGTTTGAGTATTTTTCTCCATATATCACACGAGGTTTTATTTAACGCTACTGAACTTTGAGCCTTTAGATCATAAGGATAAAGAATTTTTCGTTGTGTCCCTGTAAAAATCTATAAATGCTAGATTCACCAAAATGCTTATAGTTAGTGCAACAGTGATTTATAATATTCATACAAATTTTCAGCTCAATTGAATAAGGCGTTTAGATGCTATCGCTGGTCTCATAGGCCATAAAGATAAAGAATTTTTCTTTGTCTCCCTGTAAAAAAACTGTAAGTGCCAGATTCACCAAAATCTATACAGATTGAGTATCTGTGACCTATAATATGTGTATAAAGTTTTTGCTCAATTGAATAAGGCGTTTAGATGCTATCGCACTTTTAAAAATTTGGCAAAGAATTTTTCTTTGTGTCCCTGTAAAAAAACTATAAGTGCTAGATTCTCCAAAATCTATACAGATTGAGTATCTGTGACCTATAATATGTGTATAAATTTTTTGCTCAATTGAATAAGGCGTTTAGATGCTATCGCACTTTTAAGATTTTGGTCCCTTGGCCATAATGATAAAGAATTTTTCTTTGTGTCCCTGTAAAAAAACTATAAGTGCTAGATTCACCAAAATCTATAGGGTTCGTACTATGGTGACTTACAATATACGTACCAACTTTCAGCTTATTCGAACAAAGCGTTTAGACGCTAGCGTGTTCACTCACAGACATACACACATACATACACACATACATACACACAGACATACACACACACATACACACATACATACACACACACATACATACATCATCGTAAAAATAGTGAAAACGGACTCGTTGGACCTCGAAACGTATAGAAACATCAAAATCTCGAATTCGGATTTTTGACATGATTACAATACTTTCCTCACTATAGTGTTCGGAAAGTAAAAAAATCCTTCATTGGAGCACTAGTTAATTCTTTTTTGAAAAAGTGCGCAAATTTTGAAAAAAAAAAAAAAAAAAAAAAAAAATGGTGTTAGTTTTTGAGAAGTCGTGTCCCCCGCTTTTCTGAAGGGTCACCGTAAACCAGGACCCACTGACTAAATTTTCCAAAAAAAAAAAAAAAATCTTTTTAACTTTTTGAACACTATAGTGGGGAAAGTATTGTCATGTCAAAATCCGAATTTGAGATTTTGATGTTTCTGTACGTTTCGAGGTCCCCTGAGTCCGTTTTCACTATTTTTACGATGATGTATGTGCGTGTGTATGCATGTGTGTATGTATGTGTGTATGTATGTGTGTATGTATGTGTGTATGTATGTGTGTGTATGTCTATGAGTGAACATACTAGCGTCTACACGCTTTGTTCGAATAAGCTGAAAGTTGGTACGTATATTGTAAGTCACCATAGTACGAAACCTATAGATTTGGTGAATCTAGCACTTATAGTTTTCTTTATCATTATGGCCTATGGGGCCAAATTTTTAAAAGTGCGATAGCGTCTAATCGCTTTATTAATCTGAGCAAAACATTTGTACACATGTTATAGGTCACTGTTGCACCAACTGTATAGATTTTAGGGAATTTAGCACTTAGTTTTTTTTTTTTTTTTTTTTTTTTTTTTACAGGGGCACAAAGAAAAATTCTTTATCATTATGACCTATGGGACCAAATTTTTAAAAGTGCAATAGCATCTAAACGCCTTATTCAATTGAGCTGAAAATTTATATGAATATTATAAATCACTGTTGCACTAACTATAAGTATTTTCGTAAATCTAGCATTTATAGGTTTTTCCAGGGACACTACGAAAAATTCTTTATCATTATGATCTATGGGCTCAAAGTTCAGTAGCGTTAAATAAAACATCGTGTAATATATGGAGAAAAATACTCAAACACACTATTGTGGTTTTCTCACTTTTGTTTGATTAACAACTCCGCTTTCTTTACTTTATCTACAAAACTGTTAATTACTCAATGTTCGGAAAGTAGAGTGCAGTTACTCCAGATTTTTTTTAAATCTTTGAAACTCACGTAATCCCTTAAACGAAATGTCGTCGTAAACCGTAAGTGTACGAGATTCTTTTATGCGTCTTTGTATATAACAAAAATTCGATACTACTGACGTTTCAGTAACTCTGTTTTATAAGAAAATTTTGTGAAGGTCACTTTATAATAGATTCCTTTCATTTAAATTAATACTTGTTAATCAGTTCATTCTTTTCCTTTTGAATATAGGTTTTATACACCAACACTGAATTCTAAAACTATAATAACTGAAAATTATTAGAAACACTAACAGTGTATTACATCAACATCGAAAACAATATCATATTTGTTAATAAAAATACTTGATATTTTTTTTTTTTTTATCTAATCAATATCATCTCATATTAAGTTAAAATTCACTCTTTGTCGATTTCAATGAAATTCGGAATTTCACTTATTTGCGACATTCTCCACTTTAAATTGAATATTGATTATTTAATATATAACGTATAAAGTAAATGATTCATTTCGGAGTGTCATTACGAGGCTTCCATTCAGCGAATTTCATGGAATTTCAAAGGCGAAATTGCTTTCTAAAAATAAATGATGAACTTTCTGCTATAAATGGATTTTGATAGTAGGATAGTTTAAATGGGCCCTGATTTAGTACATTCTAAAATATTATAAATAGTAACATTGTGAACTTTTTATTTTTTAATGATTTGATTTTTAAATACTTCGTAAAATTGATAGGATTTCTATCATGTGTGTTGTAAAATTTGTACATATGACATTTATCACTTCCCTTTTAATCTGATATTAGTTCATTTCAAAATCATGAAGATTAATTTTTGTAATGTAATCTTTATCATAAGCGTGCCGGGTTCGATCCCAGGTCACGCTTGTCGGCCTAGCTGTTAACAGTTTTCCGTGCCTTTCTCTGAAACTTGCGTACATACTGGCTACGACACCTTAGAAAGACTCACACGGAGACCACTCACCTCAGGTCTAGGAACTTAATGCAGTGAATCGACATTAATCCCCACAACAACGTCATCGTAAGCGTAACTAGTTTGTTTTTTTCTAATAGAGGGTGTCCTATAAGTATTGAAACGCGATCTAATTCTTTATTTATTAGAGTTAAATGTGTAATTCGAAAAATTGTTCAAAGTAAGTTACTAAATAAGACCAAGGTATTCAAAAATTTTCCCGTTTATTTTCAAAGAGTTAAATATTTTAAATTTTTATACGACCATTGTATAAAAATTTAGTCAGTTAGAAAGCTATAGTTTTAAGTGCAACAACATAATTATAAAAATCCGCATATTTGTATCTTTAAAATTGAATGTGTTGCACTTAATTGAAATTGAATACTTTGCATAGAAAACCATACATACCAAAATAAAATTGTAATTTTTTTCTGACATATAAAATGAGGAAATGTAAGGTAATATTTGAATTAAAATCTTTTTAACGTGTTTGAAGTTGATTCGTTATTAATTCACCTATTTTTATTTTATTTGTTTTAATTAAGACAGCCATGTTTTATTAATATATATATATATATATATATATATATATATATATATATATATATATATATATATATATATAAAGTGCAATTTATTTTCAAATTTATCACATTATACAAAACGACTTTCTAATAAATTAACTCACAGACGGTTTTTAAGATTTCTATTTGTTTTGTGAAATCTACATTTAATTTTCATTATCATATAAAACTGTTGAACTCAAAACTTTTAAAATTATTTTACACATGATGCTACCAGGAGTCTGTTCAGAGGAAAACCTGGGTCCGTTAAAGGACCTTTCACAAAATTTTATATCTTAAAAAAGGACCCTTCACAAAATTATTTTTCCTAAAACAGGAAACTTTACAAAATTATTTATCCCAAAACAGGACCCTTCACAAAATTTTTATCATAAATCAGGACCCTTCACAAAATTTTTTATCCTAAGAAAAAACCCTTCACAAAATTTTTGTCCTTAGACCTTTGATAACTCTTATTTTCAAAATTAATCTTCAGTGGAATGAACGCAGACTGCCTGAATAACTGGACGATTTTGTTGTATTTCTCTCGAAAAGCTAATATTCAGTTTCTAATTTATAAAGGACTTCTATGCATATGTGTGAGTTTAGTTCTATAGAACTCAACTGTCATTGTCAAAAATGAAACCTTAATTGTAATTTTATTTTACTGAATTACATTTTTGACAATTTCACAAAACGAGAACCCTAGCCGAAAAGTTTGAAAAAACTTTATTTTCACACTGAATTGAGATTCAGTGAAAACCTATTTTTTAGACAATCTTTGACACAATATATATTAAAATCACACAATCAACTGATTGGGAAGAAAATAATTTATTGAAATTTATTTTTCCGACTGGGTGAAAATAATGCCTGGACCGGGAATCGAACCCCAGATCTTTAAGATCTGGGGTTTGAACCAGATCTTTAAGATCTGGTTCTGGATCTTTAAGATCCAGATCCCCAGCTTTGACCTTTTCTTACTTACAAGGTCAAGGCTCTACCAGTTGAGCTATCCAGGCCAACAATAGATGATTTTCTTCCCAATCAGTTGATTGTGTGATTTTAATATATATTCTATTTCTTTTCCATTGTTTAATGGTGTTTTCCTTTACCTGCGGCTTATTTCTGTCGAGCTATCTACATGATAGACCAGAAGTTTTCTGCCTAAAGGTTGTCTGAGTGAGTAATGTTGGCCGGTTGTCGGCCTGGACAGCTCAATTGGTAGAGCCTTGACCTTGTAAGTCAAAGATCTGGGGTTCGACTCCCGGTCCAGGCATTATTTTCACTCAGTCGGAAAAATAAATTTCAGTAGATAATCTTTGACACAACTTTTGAAACCCTATTTCGGATTTTGGCCTCCAGAAATTGGAGCAAAAATTGGCTCAAATGAAAGTTGCATGAAAGGTTTTTGTGTGTAACAGCAGCATAAGTAAACAGAAACAAGATCAGTTTACAAATCTATGGTAACTTCTTAAATTTGTATGTAATGCGGCAGTATACTTGGTTTTGTGTCACATGTTAAATAACTTCCATTACTTTATTTCAATATTTATTACTATTGCATATAAAATATTAAATCTTCTAAACCTCAGATTTCATTGATAGTTTCATCTGCAATGGAGATACTGTAATAATGCTTTGAGAAAATTTATCTTCCTTATTGCGAAATACGTATAAACTCGCCAAAAAAAGCTGAACATACAGAGAAATTAGGTGAATATAGGTCTATGATCTATCAAACGGTTTCTGAAATTTCAAGTGTCTGTTATCCAGTGTTTCAAATGCAGAAATCCCTTACATCATTTTTGTAAATATCATCCCATATGGTCACAAAGTAAGCTGAGTCAGCTGAAAATGTCGTTTAAATAACTTAATTATTTTTATAGTTCATTTTAGAAAACTTGTTTAGTTAAATGGGGTGTAGCTATTTTGGACTGTTTTTTACTCTAGTTAGCTTTATTTTAATTAATTATGCATACTGTTAAAAATAAAATGTTATGTTTCACCAGAAAGACGTTTCCAACTTAGTTGCAACCAATATTTTGGTACTATGTTTCCCCATTTTAGTAGTGCCATTTTAAGAGTGAGCATTATTAAATAGTGAAACATAGTAGCAAAATATTGGTTGCAGCTAAATTGGAATCGTCTTTCTGGTGAAACGTGCCATTTTATTTTTAACAGTATGCATAAATGCGTTCCGTACCTATGTTTTATTAGTCTTGGTTTTTAAATTTTCTTTTTCTTTATTCTAGTGTCATCAGTACTGCCCTGTCCAACCTGATGAAGGAAGGTTTCGACGTAAAAGCGTTGAGAGCATTCCGTGTACTCAGGCCCCTTAGATTAGTTTCAGGAGTTCCAAGTAAGAGAGTTTTCCTTAACATTTTTGTTTCTTTCTTTTTACAATGACTTCATGTGCTCACAATATACTTTTTCCCTGCAGGTCTTCAAGTGGTGCTGAATTCCATTCTCAAAGCCATGATTCCCTTATTACACATCGCTCTTCTTGTCATCTTCGTCATCATTATATATGCAATCATAGGTCTGGAACTTTTTTCCGGAAAAATGCACAAGACTTGCTTCGACAACGTCACAGGTAAGAATCTTTTTACTTCATTTGAAGCACTTCTTAATATTTGAAGAAGAAAAATTTTTATCTTGCCGGAAAAAAGCAAAATTTTACATTTTCAAAAGAGCGTCTGATAAATATTTCAAGCCAAATACAATCATGTAGAGTGTAAAAATTACACCATTCATCTTTCATGAAAACATTCAAGAAAAATATATCCTGACTAGTCTTCGGAATGAGGAATTTGCACACATGGGGGATTTGAACAAAATCTTACTTTTCTGGTAATTTTAGACCCATAAATTTCAAAAATTTTATTAAAAATGCAAAAAAAAGTTCTCATTAATTTAAAAAATAACTTTTAAAATAACCAAAAATCATGTGACTTAAAAATGCTGCCTGACGTCACACTTTATGATGCTTCAATGTTTACATTTTGTTAGCCTAGTTAGCAAGCAGCAATTCGTTTTAACTTTCGTAATTATCTATCGTTTATGTGTTTTTTGAGTATTTCTTTTTCATCTTACAATCATTTAATATCGTGTTATCACCATTTTCCATTATCGTTATTTTCAATTGTTTTCTTTTCATGGCGGATGTCCAATGTTTTCGTTTAATATGATCCTGTGGAACGCTAAAGAATAGCTTTTGAGAAGCATTAGCCGTTATATTAGTGCAGAGTGGTACAATACAATGTTTATACTAAGATTTTTTAATATCCGTCATTATTATAAAATACAAAACCTATTTCACTGATTCAAGAAACAAAGCAAAGCACGAAATCGAATGTAAACAACAATTACTTCTGTTTGTCGTCATAAAGAGTGACGTCACGATATATTATACTGCGTTTTCTCGATAGAGTAAATAGTGCGATGTTAAAATTGTTATAAATCAGTCATTAGATTTCAAATAAAGAAAATGTATGTACTTATTTTCTTATCTTTTCATTTTCTGTTGTATAAGAATGAAACCAGAAAACATGCAAATTCCTCATTTCGGAAAGTTGTTCCAAGCTTTAAACTAGGATAATTAAAATAGATTTTTTTTTTTTGTTTGTAAGTTTTATTTTTCTCGTGATAATATTTAAGCAAAAAAAAAAAATTAATCAATAACGAGAAATGGTACATTACGTCTTTTTAACCCTTTGCGGCGCAAAACAATTCGGATCATTTAAATTATATTGACACCGGAATTCATGAACTAAATTAAACTAAAAGAAATTTTTAATTTTAAGGGTAAAAAAAACCGGCCTTTTCTGATATGTTAAAAACGTAAGTTTTTTTCTAAAAGATTTCTGGGATGAATTTTTGCAGTTGGGAAGTGAAATTAGGTGGTATAAAATATATCCCACCGCCCATGAAAGGGTGGTGGGATGACTACAAACAGTGTGCATATTAATGGCATAAAATAGACATTGTAAGTCCAGTGTAGCAGAGCCCTACCGCAATGGCCTTGATGTTTTGCTCTCAAAGCAGGTAGATCTGAGATGTCGGATTCGAAACAGAAAATTAACACAATCATTTAGACAAATCTAGGGTACCGTTTATTGCTACGTAGTCAATGAAATAAATTTGTTGAGTTAAATGCTGAAAATCGTTGCATATCATTTGCCATCTCGCGAATTGATTTAACCCAATTTTCATGATTTTACATATACAAGCCAAAGGATCGATAATGAAACAAGCATAAGTGAGACATGCAAAATCTTTATAATAATATAGTTCCTAAATGATAAGAAAGAGAGATACGACTACTCGTCAGAATTATTCAGAATCCTATAATTTGTAACTTTTCTAGTTTTCCTTGGAAATGTATCACCCATAATTTTTATTAGAAATTTTTAGTAATAGTTTTCTACTAATTATAGACGTTTTAATTGTAATGGAAAATACTGTTAGATTATAGTGGGGGTATCCTTTAAAAAAAGAATCTAAAAATTGGCAACTAGAGAAACCCGAGCTGATTCCCCGAGAAAATTTGAATTTTTTGAGAAATGACCATTCGTGATATGTCTAATGACATATATTACGCACCTTCTTACTTTTGAAACTATAAAATAAGCAAAGACGTATCCAGAAAAAAATTCAAAGGGGGTTCAAACTTTCGTATGTAATGTTGAGTGTTAAAAATGAAGTATAACTCAATAATTTTCGACAAATCTGAAAATTTCAGCGTTGAATCCCTAATTCTCCCCGACCCCTTGGCCACGACTTTGAAAGCAAGATAAATAATTTATAATTCATGAAAAAAGCTTTGAAATTCAGACGATTATCAATTTTTAATATGAGATATGTCAGCCCATTTTTTTTTCTTTCCATTTTTCCGTTTTTGATTCATATTATTCAGCCCTAAAGCATCTTTTCATAAATATGCTTTTAAGTTCTCAGTCATTGAGAGAGGACAGATATTTACAGCAAAGATTCTCGAAATACACTACAAACTACATACACTACACTAATTCATGAAAAAAGCTTTGAAATTCAGACGATTATCAATTTTTAATATGAGATATGTCAGCCCATTTTTTTTTTTCTTTCCATTTTTCCGTTTTTGATTCATATTATTTAGCCCTAAAGCATCTTTTCATAAATATGCTTTTAAGTTCTCAGTCATTGAGAGAGAACAGATATTTACAGCAAAGATTCTCGAAATACACTACAAACAATCCGAAAATTAAATGAACACCAAGAAGGAATTGTCGGATGATCATGAAATTTGCATATGTTAGATTGAGTACAGGATGTGATGATAATTTAAGGATAAATGATTGAGTTTTTGCGTTACAGCAGGGGGTGTGCAAATTTAGAACTGAAATAGGAAGCTGGTAAAAATCAGTATGCTAGAAGCATAACATCTAATCAACGAAAAACTAAAAATATATATTTTAAAAATCCCTTTTTCCACTAATAATTTCGTGTAAATTACTCTTTTGTTTCCAATCCATGACAAACCAACTTATTAGACGAAAGACAAGTAATATTAACACAAAACTTGCATTTACAAATAATGCTAACAGATTGTTTATGAATGGAAATGGAAGATACATTTTTACGAAATAATATAAAAACTAATTATTTCAAATGCACTCCTCATCGGGATAAGCAGTATAGCATAATCTGCAATATATCGCAACATTTTCTTTTCTGCTTCGATGTGCCTTTCTCTTTAGCCATCATTAATTTAACTCAACAAAATTTTATTACTTCTTCAGTATATATTTTCATTCTTTTCCTTTTTCTTTTCTTTCATCTTTTTCAATTCAATTTATTTTGAATGCTACAAGATATTCCTATTTTTAAAAAGTATTTAATAATTCATACGATATCACTGATTTTTCTTTGTTTTCATTGTTTGTAGGAATGTTTGCTCTTGATGACCCCCACCCTTGCGGTGACGCCGGATTCCAGTGTGACGAATCAGCGGGTGAGGTGTGCCGACTGTATTGGGAAGGGCCCAATTACGGCATCACCAATTTTGACAACTTTGGGCTCGCTATGCTTACCGTCTTCCAGTGTGTCACCAATGAAGGATGGACCAATGTCCTCTATAATGTGAGTACTTATTCATTACAGTGCTAATGATGATACAGAGTATTATTCCAAGAATAAGTCTTTACAAATCCTAAAACCCTACCTTGGAATGCTAAAAAATCATGGGGTAGCAATACGTAAATTTACAAAGAGTAATCTAGAAATTAATTTCATTTTTTACTTTTCTCTAAACATTTATTTTTCTGAGATCTAATTGTAACAATAATTTTATCGAATATACAGAAATTTTGAAGTCATACATAGACAATTACATAAAATTTTCTTAGTATTTTATTTGTGCTTTTATATTCGTACAAGTAATTATTTCAAATGAAATTTTTGCAAATAAAGTTTATCTACGTTACAGATACATTTAACCAAAATTTAAAATATCTCGTAAAAAAATTCTTGTAAATAATTTAATAAAAAAGAAAAGAGAAGTTGTCCTGAAAAATTGTTAGGCTATAACAACTTTAATCAGAATCGTCTGCTGTGATGCTAAACAGGCAGACCCCAATTATGACATCATGAGACCGTGGTACATAACTTTTATTTTTATGGAGCCTCTGCCGCCCCCATCCAACTATCACCTTCTCCTTCTCCCAATTTTGTTGGGATTATTATAATTACACAATAGGAGAAAATGTAATATGCCTAAAATATTGCACTGCTCCTAAATGCGCGATGTGAAACACAGCAATAAAAAGTAGGAAATAACAATGTAATTTAATAAGCGAAATATTCAGAATTTTTAAATTTATCTCGATTTTGACCCAATTCACTATATTTGTATATATTTTTAGTTCGGATAAAAACACAGTACAAAATTTTAACAGTGTGGGGGCGCTTCAATTCTGGGGGCCTCTAGCTAATGTCCGATTTGCCCATGCAAAAATATGAACCTGAAAATAGGGCTTGTTCTTTTATTGAAAACGTACATTGTCCCCTGAAAAGTAATTTAAAGATATATAAAAATAAAGGAAATGTTATTATTAAAAAATAATGGTGGGTTTTTAATTTTAAGAAAGAATTCCGATCTATCTACACTATTTTGCTGTTCTGCACTGATATATGCCATAAAAATTTCTCTCACAAAACATAAAAAATCAAATATTATCGCGTTTATCAGGATTATTTATCAAATATATTATTATGCTTCATATAATTTTATGTCCTGCAAGAATAAAGTCATCATTTACCAAAATACCATGGAGATTAAATTTTAATGAACAGGGTATATATTTAAACGAGATATTACGAAATCGATTTGCCGTTGGCAATTAATTTCGAATCTATATTTCTCGCTACTTAAACCGCTTTATCGACCCTTTTAAGCTACTGTTTCCATTTTGTATCAAGTTATCATATACAGAAATCGTGGTGGTTTGTGGGTTCGTTTAAAATATTACTGCAGCTATAATTTAATTGATAATGGGTAATTGATGCAGAAAGTAAATTAATTGAGCCCATGAAAGAGGAAATTTTGACATAAAGTAATTTGTTATCGAAGTATTTCTAGCACATTCTAATGATAATTATTTAATTACCTACTATTTTCCACTCTTTGCTGAAAATAAATGAAATGTATTCATCTTTGATTTCTCCTTGCAAAAATATACGCATGAAGTTGTATGAATTTTAGAACAATTGATAATCATGTGTAGGCGGGGAAAAAAAAAAAAACTGAATAACTGATTTGACTAAAGTTTCTGTTATAAAAATAATTGAAAATTAGTATGTAAAATATGATAAATAATTTCATCACCAGCTAACAACTCAAAATACAAAGTGAAAATCAAAATCTGTAATGCATATTAAAAGAGTTTGCTGCATCATGAGCATAAAGGATATAAAGTTATGCTCGATTGGTTGCAGTTGGTTGTAGCGTTTAAGGCCGATTGATTGCGCAAGGGTCCTAGGCCTATAGAAAATTTTGTTCGAATTATAGCGCGTGGTCCAAATTTATGCTCTTCAAAAAAAACGCCATTTTACGCTTGGTTTTACATATTTTAGGACATGCGTTAGAGAATGAGATGAAGTACAGCATTCTAGTTCTCACAGTTAGGTTACAAGGACAAAATTTCGAAATTTCCGAATGACAATTCCTCCCCCCCCCCCCCCCCCCCCACTTAATCGCATTGTAATTTTCAGAGTGAAAAACTATAAAATGTGTTGTTTTGGTGACTGTCGTTTGAAAAACAATAATTAAAACACAATTTAAAAAAAAAAAAAAAAAAAGAAAGAAAGAAAGAAAAAATAGAGCAAAATGAATAATTAGTGGAGACATTTTTTAGGTGCTTGTGGAACTAGCTGAAAATTTAATATTGTGTTTGAAAGAAAAGTCGGTAATTGGCGTAATTTTTCATCAGTACAACTTGCTACAATAGTATTAAAAAAATTAATTCAAGAAATTCTAGGACATTTATTTTATTGAAAATCTTAGAACATTCATGTTTTTTAATTTGACTTCTCTGGTGATAGATACTACTGTTCACCAGGTAGTAATGTGGGCTAATAGAATATTGCTATAGTTATGATGATTTTTTTTTTTTTTTTTTAATCACAGAAGATTGGCACTAAAGGACACTTTTAAAGAAAAATAAATCATAGTATTTTTTTAGTTATTAATTTTTGAGTTTTATATGATAGTCTTTTATAATTTAAATCTCATATCACGAATATATTAATTTTAGCTTCCCTTTAGAAACTAGATTGTTGTCTTCATTTTTTCAAAACTAGATTAGTATTCAGTTAGAGATAGGAACACACTAGCAGATTATATTTCTTAGAACAAAAAATAAATTTTAAGTATCCCACATTTATAAAAAGTAACCACTCTACAAACTAAAAGACATGTGATTGAAAACATCTTTTTTTTTTTTCGAATTTCATACAAGTTTATGGTTTGGATTATTTTTGAGGAAGAGAATTAGCCGTTTAAGAAAATAATGAACATTAAATATTTTATTGTGTGACGTTTAATCAGTGTTATCTTAATAAAATATTACTTTTAAGTGTCTTTAAATATTCATTTATTTATCACATCGTTTATTTATCTGCTTGTTTTTTTTTTTTTTTACTGTTTCTAACTTTAGAAAAGATAATCATGTATGATTAGCATGATTATTATTATTATTAACTTAATTGCTTTAAACGTTTTTTCAGTCTTTTTATCATGAATGTTTTACAATAATGCTTGAAGGAATAATTTTTGCGCCATTATTTTTGTGGAGTACCAGTTTTCTTGTTCATGATAAAATGCTGTTATTTCTTTTTTTCTTTTTTGTAACCTTTCTCTTGTCTCAATGATGAGTTATTATTTTGCTTAAACAAAGAAGTACTCCCAATAATAGCTACCCTCAGAACAACAAAAGCTATATCTCTCATTCGAAAGAGATTATTATAAGAAGGGGGGTGGGCGAGTATTCAATTCTTCTAATCAACAATTTTCTTTTTCTGTTAATTTTTTCCTTAGACAAACGATGCTTGCGGAAATCAGTGGCCTTGGATTTATTTTCTGAGCCTCATCATCCTAGGATCATTTTTCGTCCTTAATCTCGTACTCGGTGTGTTGAGCGGGTAAGTATTTTATACATTTATGTATTGATCAGATTCTCTCCATTAAACATGAGATGACACTTATGTTCTTTTGTATAAGTTATGAGCATTCAAAGTTTTTAGAAAAAATATAGTTTTCTTTAAGTGACGGAGTGGTTGTTATTGTTTTCCCTCGCTGAAAAACATTGTAATAAATTTATAGATGACTGTGATTCAACAGTTATTTAAATTTTGAACTGTAGGAGATTCTTGAATTGTATTTGGTTTTTACTAACAAATAGTTGAGTCGATAATTTTTTTTCCGCTTGTTTAAAGCGTTATTTAAATGTATAGATATACATTAAATTTGCCATTATTTAAAATAGTGCGTACAAGTAAATTGATGTGCAGACATACTAATTGCATAAGAATGGACCCAGACGTTTTCAAATCAAAATTTGGAATCATTTAACGTTCACTGAGAACAATTTTTAAAAATTTCAAACGTAAAATCTTTTTTTCTACAGTATAATGTATAAACCTAGCAAATAATGCACAATCAAGACAGCTACTGCAGCAAATTCCCAATTATTTGCCAGCGGATTATGCGCGCTATGGATAATCAGCTGGCGCGAGTAAAGAGTTTAAAGTTATCTTTTATCTTTTATTTTCATTCTTTTATACGGTGATCGGCAAAGTATAGTTTGAATTTACCTTTTACAGTCTAGTTGAAGATATTTTGAAGATATAGTTGAAGATATTTTAGAAAACAATTCATTATATCGATAATTTCAAAATTATAAGTAGCCAAATTGAAACTGTTCGTCTTCTGCAAAATAAGTACTTTTTTTAATTTTCTTTCATACTTATTTTAATTTTCATTCCAGATTTCTCTCCCACCTCTTTATTTATCTGCTTTATATGGATTTGAAAAGATTTTCATTCATAGCAAAAGAGACCTTTTTAAGAGAAGGGGCAAAAAGTGTTGGTACAAAAGTATAATTGTCTGAATATTACGATTTAAAATAATATAATGCATATGAAATTATATTAAATCTTTACACAATATGCTTTCAAGTAAACAACAGTTCTTAAACGTCTTTGTTGAACTGATTTCTTCCGTCATTTCAAAGCGTTTGATAATGCTTCTTCTGCAAAATCACGTGTTCTCAATCATTTATTTTGGACTGTTCCCAAGATACCGCGATAAGTACATGAATTCTGGCTTTACTTTGTATTTGTTTTTTAAAAAAATTGAATTTTTTTTTTATATAACAAACAAAATAGTAAATATTTTATTAATTGCAATTCCCTTTTTTTTTTTTTTTTTTTTTTTTTTTTTTCCAAATTTTGGTTTGAGGATATTTTACGCATTTTAAGAGATCCTAAACATATTTTAATCTTTTTTGCAATGATGTCTGTCTGTGTGTGAGCAAACATTTTGTACCAAACCTACACAAGCACTAATGCACAGAATTTCCTGAAATTTTCTATTTAGTTGCACCCTGGCGTAATATGGTATATATCAAATTATGGGGCGTATCGCTCAATAGATAATGCTTCAATCCCAGTTTTTACCCCTTTCGTAGCAATGTAGGACAAAATATCGTACAAATATACACAATGATGATAATTTAAGCATTATATTGCGCTAAATGAACTAAAAGAAAAATTTTTTTTTTCTTCTTTGTGACCCCTTGAACTGAAATGACGAGTCCAGCTCGTTATGAATTTCCCGACACTAATTATGTTCTTATATGCATATATAACAATAAACATTCATATAAATGTGTGAAACAAATATTATTTTTAATAATAACAAATTATTTGAGCAACAGAACCGTAAGTTTCTACATCAATCCCTCCTCTTAAAGCTAAAAAAATAAATTGTCTGCATGAGCAGTGTAGACTGAAAATAAATTGCAGTTCGAGGGGATAGTTTCGCATCTGATAAATCGTTCATGTACCAAAATTGTTTGCAATCCTGTTACCTGTTTTAGCTAAAGGATACTGTTTACAGCACAAGTTTAGTTATACATATCCTGTATTTTTAATGTAATGTTTTTTGTTCTATATATTATGTGTATATATACACTCACACACACACTAAGGGGCAATAAAAAGGACACACTTTTGAATACTTTAATTTTTTCTTTTAACAACCCTGAATTTTATCATTTAAATGTAGGGATGAAATGGATAGTGATTTTTGTTGATATTGAATATCTGTTGCTCTACTAACTGCTGGATACGGATGTCCGATATCCAGACTGTTTCATCTCTTTGATTTGATTAAATTGGCAATTTTTGAAAAAAAAATACACGAGTGCGGTTTCTTTTTTAATGTCCGTTAATGTATACAGTTATTTTTTCTTCGAAGTCTGCTCACGAAATTTTATTTTCCTGTGTTTCTTAAAAATCATAGCTTCAAATGTATTGTTATTAATACAAAAAGTTTATTCTTTTCTAAGAAATTTGCTTCCTTTTTTTTTAACACAGAGAGTTTTCTAAAGAAAGAGAGAAAGCTAAAGCTCGTGGTGACTTTCACAAACTCCGAGAGAAACAACAGATAGAAGAAGATCTTAGAGGGTATCTGGATTGGATCACGCAAGCAGGTACTGTATGGAGTTGTCGTCTTAATCAAACATTGACTCATAAACATCGAAGGTTTCTTCAGTTAGAGCGGCTATTTCAAGACAGTTACCATCTTGTTTCTAGAAACGAAATTCGATGCGAGGCATATGTATTGTGTGTACACTTGAAATGTCTTGCAGAATTTTTTTTTTTCTTTCTTTCTCTTACTCATATATGGTAGTGAAAGAGTTTTCGAAATTGAGTTTTTATTATATTTATATTTGGGGTTCCTTGTTACCGAAAAACATATTTTTAGTGGTCGGTATGTGTATCTGTGAGTCTGTTATCAGCATATCTCAAGAACAAATAGTAGCAGGAAGTTCAAATTGTATCATGTAGTGATGTTACATTAAGCTTTTTGTTGAGATATAACATCCAAGAGAATTCAAATGCATATTATGTCTCTAAGCAATATTTGCGGTAGATTCCGGTGTAATAAAATTAGGCTACCCTAAACAAAATAAAATGAATGTATGTATTTTTATATGCATAAAAGCATGTTTTTTGTAGATTGTGGTATGGAAATCATTCATCATTCGTTCACAGAACTGCCCAAAATAATTTGGAAAAATAGCTTCAAAATATTGGGGTTACAATTACAAACTGATGAAAGTACGTTTCAGATCGTAATATGTTTTTCATATAGGACTAAATTAAGTACACGATGTGGTATGTAATCGTTTTACAGACAGTATACAGGGCTACCCAAAATTAAGCGAAAACGTTTTACCGTGTCGACAAGAAACTGCTCAGGAATAAACGTTAATTTCTAATACCCACATAGTAAACAAAGTATTTTTTGAAGTTCATTTTTCAACTTTGCTCTTTTGTATAATATCGCGTTTTGAGGTACCCTGAATACAAAAGTCGAATATTTAGCGGTTTATCTGAAAGCATGTATGTCTGTTTTTAGCATAATTTGAAAATAAATAATTGCTGACAATTAAAATTTGGAATTTGATATTCATATGACATTTCCATTTGGAAAGTTTGATCAAGATTGGTAAGATTCAAGGAGTGTTGAAGGTGAAAGTTCTCTGAATAATTTGGCATAAACTTTTAAATTTAATAAAAGCCTCGAATTTATTATTTATGTAGATACTTTATTTAAATGAGCGATAGGCTATCGGCAGCCCCCCACAGACACTTAAACACAATCATTTATATAATAAATCTGTGCCGAAACCTATTTTAAACTGTTTTTAAAATGGGTTTATATACCGTACTCATACAGGACAGAATTTTTCATTTACGTTACAAAAAGCAACCATCATTATCACAATCTTTCATTATCATAACACATTTCAGCATATTCTCTGATATCGCTATGAAACGTTTACCCTTTCCAATGTGCTATCCGTTAAGGGAATGAATTTTTCTGTTATAAAGTTTCGATATTCATGCAATTGTTATGTTTCTGAAACTTTTTTTTTTTTTTTTTATGTTAGGGTAGTTTTATCTTAGTCCTTAATCTGTAATTTGTTTTTATGGTACTGAAATGTAGAGTATTTGGAAATCGTGTGAGTGACACACCAGATTATTTTATATGTTCTGAGTTTCAATAGTCAGCATGTTAGTTATTTCAGCACAGAAACAAGATTTTCAAAATTTTTCTTCTCTGTCAGGATATTAGTTTTTTGTAAATTCATTTGTTGTAGTTAAAATGTATTTCTTTATCAGAATACCCTTTGTAAATTTTTTAGAAATGATTTATGGAAGTAGTAACTAACGCGGTTATAAAGTAATTTATTTATATTACGTACACAAACATCAAACCGTCTCAATTATATATATTAAAAGCAAAAACTGTTTTATTTAAGAGACAAAAATTTAAGTTAAAATACATTTAAAAAACAAAAAATACATATAAAAACAATTAAAAACTAAACGTTTCGAAACCCGTCCGGGTTTCCTCATCAGTAATTACAACACAATATGCAAACATTATATGAATTCTCAAGGAATTTAAAGGAGTACCGAATATTGAGGAGCCAGTGCGCATGCTTCATTGATAGTGTGGAGATGCTTGGCAGTGTGCCAGCTCTCAAGGAAAATACGCGATTTATAATTATGAAAACCAGAATTTAGAATTTTTATATTATCGAAGTCAGGAATATGATCGGTTTCTATTGAATGGATTACAATTTTAGAATTTTGGTTGCAATATTTAAAAGATCGTCTGTGTTCCTGTAGTCTAATTTATGCTGTACGGCCAGTTTCACCTATATAAACATATTTGCAATTTTTACAAGGAATTAAATATATTACTCCAGTTAAATCCAGAGAAGGGGTTATGGGTTTAAAGTTAAAAAGGACGTTTTTTAATTGTTTAATTGGCCATAATATTTATACTGATTTCCGGCCAATTAAACAATTAAGAAACGTCCTTTTTAACTTTAAACCCATAACCCATTCTCTGGATTTAACTGGAGTAATATATTTAGTTCCTTGTAAAAATTGCAAATATGTTTATATAGGTGAAACTGGCCGTACAGCATAAATTAGACTACAGGAACACAGACGATCTTTTAAATATTGCAACCAAAATTCTAAAATTGTAATCCATTCAATAGAAACCGATCATATTCCTGACTTCGATACTATAAAAATTCTAAATTCTGGTTTTCATAATTATAAATCGCGTATTTTCCTTGATAGCTGGCACACTGCCAAGCATCTCCACACTATCAATGAAGCATGCGCACTGGCTCCTCAATATTCGGTACTCCTTTAAATTCCTTGAGTATTCATATAATGTTTGCATATTGTGTTGTAATTACTGATGAGGAAACCCGGACGGATTTCGAAGCGTCTAGTTTTTAATTGTTTTTATAGGTGTTTTTTGTTTTTAAATGTATTTTAACTTAAATTTTTGTCTCATAAATAAAACAGCTTTTGCTTTTAATAATTTATTCCTGACAGTTGCAGTAATTTCAGTTATTATTTAATATGATTAGCAAACATTTGTTTTAAGAAACATGGGGGATTTTTAGTTAAAATAACGTTATATATCCTGTAAAATGTAATAGATTGTATTTAAGAAATCGAATGTTTTGATAAAAGTACTATTTTGTAATGTAAATCAAAAATGCATAATTGAAGAATTTAACTGAGTGCTAAAGAAATGGAGCATTACAAAGTTGTCAATGAAAAACTTAAAGCAGCTGAAACTTTTTCATATTTTAACGAATAAAACTCTTTAAAAGAAAACTTAAGAGTTTAAATATAGTGCAATAAATACGGAACTTCAAGTGTTTTAATGCAAATTATTTTTCATTTTATTTGTAAATCATGGACTACTTGTAAATGTATTCTCTCTCACTTTAATAATCATTCTTTGTAAATTTACATCATGAATACAGAGGCCAATAATTTTGAAATATACACCATATCTAGTGACTTGAGAAAGTTAGAACTTAAAAATTTCAGTTACAAATTTGTGCTTGGGGGAAAAAAAAGTAAATAAATAAATAATTTTGAGATCAATGACAAAAAATATATAACTCATTAGCAAAATTTAAAAACCAAAGTATAGAAATACATATTATAATTTATGCTAATGTTATATAATTAAGAAAATGTTTAGAAATCATTTATTTTGATATTTTATAAGTAATAGTTTTTAAATCACTAATATACAATCCATTGCATTATCAACAATCAATTTTCGAAAATTCTCAAAATATATCTTGGTATTGCATTATTTTTGCAATAATTTTATTTTTGCAAATATTTTTAGCTAAATAATCTTTTTATTCTCCAAATAGAGGATATTGATCCTGATGAAGTCGGAAACCAAGATGAAGATAGATTAGGTTCGTATAGCTTCCACTCCTCGATTCCCCAATTGTCCTCCACCCCCCGCTTCCGCCCCACTCACATACGACTATGAAATATAAATTGATCATGTTCTTTTTTTTTTTTTTTCTTTTTAGAACCCGAAGTTGATAAATTAGAAGGAGATGCGGGTAGTCAAGAAAATATAGCATCACCATCCTGGTGGGAGGTCAAAAAGTAAGTAAATATTTTAAGATACTGTCTGTAAAATTCCGCCTACAAATTGAGTGGATTTCAATTTTTAAAAGGACAATGGATGATGGAAATTATCAAAATCGGTACAATTAAAAATACCTATTGATAGTAATTATAAAATGTACTGATCTGTGTCATACTTTTAAAATAATACATCATTCCACAGCTCCCCAAACATTATTTAAAATTGTTTACAAAATATTAAACTTTAAATTCATTTTTCTTGGGTTCCAAATTTCGGGAATTTGCAGTTAAAAAATATAATTCGGAAACCAAATTTATTGCAAATTTTAAACTTTTAGTAGTTTTAAATTTTAATTAAAAATTAGTTCCTGCTAATTTGTTTTCATCCAATCCTCTTAAAATTTTGCGTGAAAGTTAATGTATTTGTCACAAAACTGGGCATTTATTTTGAAATCAAGAAATTATTGCAGTTACTACGAACTCTAAAATTCAGTCGCACAACAAAAATTCACAAAGATTTCAAGTTTAAAACATTTTTTGTTTGTAACTGACGCTTTATTTGATATATATATATATACAGGGTGTCCCATTAGTCTGTAGACATTGTAAAAATTTATAACTATTGAATGAATTGATAGAACTGAACGCGGTTTGCGAAAAAATCCTTCTCGTGAAGGGGAATTTTTTTGGTAAAGAAAAAACTATAGTTAAATGTTTTTTCGGTGATAGTTACCCAAGTTAAAATTCTTGCTGGTATTTGTTTGCTAGTCTAGCATTAAATGCTGTATCCCAGCATGTAAAATAGCATAAAATACCAAAAATATTTGCTGGTTCCACCAAAATTACCAGCAAGTCATGGTGTGTATTGGCACAGTTTATTGCTTGTCCAGCATACATAATCCAGCTTCTGTTGCTTGAATAGTATGTTGCTGGTCCAGCAGTAATTATGACTACTATTTGCTTGAAATTTCTGCTATACTAGCAGTAATTCACAACTAACAGATGCTTTTTTGTAGCTATTTTCTCACTTCTCACTGGCATCTAGCATGCCATGCTATTTCTACTTAAGCTGCCGACATAACATATTACGCTGGCAAGCATAGAAAAACACATAATAGCTTGTTAAGGTACATACCTCTCCAGGCTTTGGAAAAGCTTAAACAACAAATAAGCATAAAATGCTTGTATATAGCTTGTCGTGCTATTGCTGTGTAAGCTAGCTAATATAGCATTTTATGCTGGCTAGCATTATAAAGCATATAACAGCATGAAAATCTAGCAGACAAAGCAAAACATAGCAATAACTAGCCTATTTTCTTTGCTGGTACTAGCATGGATTTTAACTTGGGTAGACAAATAGTTAAATTTTTCGCACGGATTTAAAAGAAAAATATTGAAATGGAAGTCCTATAAATTGCACAATTTTGCGATTAGAACAGTTTTGCCTCCTACTTGTGCATATATGAAGTTTTAATTGCAATGCTGACTTGGTGGATAAAGCGTTATTGGCGAAGATGTTTTTCCCTCTGGTAAGAACCGCTGACTGGAGCTGCAATTAGCAGTGCTATATCTCGTTCGCAAACTGTAATTTGTTGTAACGACGAACGCATGGAATGGGATTTATATGTTTGTAAACATTTGCGTGCGAGTACAGTTTTTCATGAAAATGTGTGATCTGGTTACACACAGTGCTCTCTATCGACAAATAGCTTAATTATTTTTTTTTTTTTTACCAAAAAAAATCCCCCTTCACGAGAATAATTTTTTCGCAAACCGCGTTCAATTCTATCCATTCATTCAATAGTTATAAATTTTTAAAATGTCTACAGACTTATGGGACACCCTGTATATAAAATCAATACACAGATGTATTCAGTTACATACAAAAGATACACAGTAGAAAAATTGGAGCTTTAACCCTTTCAGGGGCAGTAATTTTTATTAACAAATGGAAGAACTCATCCCGGATTATTATTATTTTTTATATATATATAAAATTTTACTTAATAATATAGGGGGCGTTTTTTTCATCCAATCCTCTTAAAACTTTGCGTGAATGTTAATCAGTGTATTTGTCACAAAACTGGGCATTCATTTTGAAATCAAGAAATTATTACAGTTATTACGAGAAATGTAAATAATCGTAATACATTATTTTATAACGATTTCATTATTACATGAATTTTTGTCATGCGATTCTTAAATTCAGTCACATGACAAAAATTCATGAAGATTTCAAGTTTTATACTTCCTTTTGTTTCTAACTGATGCTGTAATTGAGATATAAATAATTCAATGTCGAGGTGTGTTCACTTACATACAAAAGACGAATAGTGATATAATTGGAGCTTTAAAATAATTTAGAATTAGCATGGAGCATTTTGAAATCATATTTTGTATTACTTTTCTCCTAAAAGAGGCCTTTCTATCCCAAAAATTACTTTTTATCATTTTAAAATACGCTACATGCATAGATATGATCGATTTCATGACTGCGCTTGATTTGAGAAGCAATAGAATGTTGAAAAAATAATAATAATAATTTCAATGCCTTTTTTTTCTCCGTAATACTGTCAAAAAACTAGATTTACAGATGAATTTTAACTAACAGTAATAAGAAATATATTATTTTCATATATTAATCAAGCAGCGCAGAAAAACAATTTATATCATGATTAGTTGAAGGCTATGCTACAATCACTAAATTATATTTTTCTGTTTCGTTTCTATTTATTTACCTTAAAGAAAATGCCCATTAACCTTTAAATGCCTGATTATTTTTAAATACATTTAAAAATGTTTTACTTCTTTCCTCTGTTAAACAAATCATGGGAAAAATACTTTTAATCCTTAAATGCCTGATTATTTTTCAATCAATTTAAAAATGTTTTATTCTTACCTCTATTAAATAAATCACGGGGAAAATACTTTAAAAAATCATACTTTATTTTAACTATGGTTTACAGCTTAAAAACAATTTGTTGGCAATCGGCAAACATGAGGCATCAGAGCTTCAATATTAATCTAACAATACTTTAGAAGACAAAATTGGCTATGTTGCCGAAAGGCAACACACGGCATTTAAGGGTTTAAAATCATACTTTAACTATGGTCTACAACTAAAAAGGAATTTATTACCAATTGGCAAACATAAGACATTAGAACTTCAATATTATTCTAATAATACTTTTAAAGACAAAACTGGGTATGTTGCCGAAAAGCATCACTCGGAATTTAAGGGTTAAATTTAGAGAGATAATTTGTCGATATACATATCAGTGAATGTAGTTTACATAAAATAATAATAGTAATAAAGTTGCATAGAACTTAACCCTCTTTCCCAGTAGCAAATGGGCGCTATTGCAGTAAAAGTAGATTTACAGTCAAAGTAGAAACATATGGTAGTCCGTTCACTTCCAATTAAATCTCAAAGTAATACTTTGCAACAATAAAAATAATAAATCTGAAAAATAGTGACTGTTACAGACAGAATATTAATATTTTTTACTATAAAATAAACGTTTCATAGTTATCTTGCTCAATGTATTTTTTTCTTTATACAGCTGATCTTTGCTACCAGTGTAGCGTAGCTTATTTTTATAAGACATAAAATGTTAATATGTAACCTGTTAGCATTGGTTTTCATTTGACTCTCCGTTCAAGCTTATATGCTTAAACAAAATGTAATTTATTGTTTAATTTTGCTCGTTTTCTGTTGCATTTAATATTAATATATTGCTATAAAATGTTGGAAAAGTACCTCTTTTTTCACTGTTTCGTTAAAGAAAAAATTTGTTTATAGGCAATTTTAAATGTACAAATCAGCATTTAATTTATGGTGTCGGCTATAAAATTTGACAGCATTTTAAAAATATCTTGCAGTCAAGCTTTTATATTTTCTCACATTGAAAAGTATAGAGACAAGCAATAAACTGTCTTATGTGAAAGGAGGAATTACTTTACGAAACTTCCAAATTTCTTTGTACTTTTCTGACTGGACTACTTTGTTTACGTAAAATTTGGTGTACTGTGATATTTGTGTAATGAATTTCATACTTGTACGTGAAAGTGCGAATTCAATTCGAAATATCTGTCATCACATTAAAAACGAAAAATTTATCTGGGAAAAAGATTTTATAAAGTAAAATATTTGATTTAACTAGAATTTTAATAAAATATTTTACTTAAACCGAAAAAATCGTAATGGTTTATGTGATTACTACTTTTTTTTATGATAGTAAGCACATAGAGATTTCCTTCACTTATCAAATTATTAAAAGGTGAAACGATTTAAGTCAAAGTTATACAACATTTATCTTTGATTCTTGATAGTATGTAGTGTAAAATTGAATAAGAATTAATGAAAAGTTTCTCTCAAAATACTTTTTTTTTTTTTTTTTCCCTGAAAATTTAAAGTTAAGCGACGTTTTCAACCTCTATGACTTCCAAAAATTTTACAGAGTTCATCCTGGAAAATTGTTTATATTACTATGACCCTATGACCTTAATCGTAACAGTTAAAAAGAAGTTTGTATTGGCTTTAGCGCTTTCCTAAATTACTTTTTTTATTGCTATTATTCTGTTTTATCTTTTCGGTCACATTTTTAGAATTTGTATTGTGCAAAAATTTATTGAGACAGTTATCATTAATAGAGGATTATTTAAATGAAACATTTTGCTAAATGGAATTATTTACAATAATCTTTAGGCATCGTATTAGCAACCAACTAGTTTTGGGGGTATAAGTCATTTGAAGCTATCGAAGGCATCAACTCGCAATATTGCATAAATGAGTTCTTGTATTCATGTCGTTAAGTAAAAGCTTATTTTTGTGCACAGCGGAAAGAAGTGGCAGAAAGTATTCTAACCTGTGATAATTATGTAAGTGATGTTCGTAGAAATGAAATAGCCGGAAGAAAATTTTGATGTTAGCAATATACTGATTGTAATAATGATACTGAAGAATAATAAAAGGGCTTTGAATTCGTAACTCTAATATGCATATAATTTTCGTAGTACTAACAAATCATATTTCGGATATTTTTCTTAAAGAAGATTTCTTCTAAAGTTCGTTGTAATTTACTAAAATTACAACGAAAATTATTATTGTGGTTTATTTTCAAAGTTTCTTTAAATCACAAATATTTCAAACCACTGAAGGTATCATATAAAAGCTTATATTTGCATTTAATATTTATAAGTGAATTATATTAGGTTTTTTTCAATAAAATATATATTCAGAAAACAATTCTTACGGTTTTTAACATATTTTTTGCAGATTTGAAATCTTTAAATTTCGTTTTCTCAATTTGTTACTTTCCGAACACTATAGTGAGGAAAGTATTGTAATCATGTCAAAAATCCGAATTTCAAATTTTGATGTTTCTATACGTTTCGAGGTGCCCCGAGTCCGTTTCCACTATTTTTACGATGTATGTATGTGTGTATGTATGTGTATGTATTTGAGTGAATACGTAGCGTCTAAACGCTTTGTTCGAATAAGCTAAAAGTTGGTACGTATACTGTAAGTCACCATAGTACGAACCCTATAGATTTTGGTGAATCTAGCACTTATAGTTTTTTTTTACAGGGACACCAGGAAAAATTCTTTATCATAATATAATGGCCTATGGGACCAAATTTTTAAAAGTGCGATAACGTCTAAACGCTTTATTAATCTGAGCAAAAAAAATGTACACATGTTATAGGTCACAGTTGCATGAACTGTATAGATTTTGGTGAATTTAGCACTTACAGTTTTTTTACAGGGACACAAAGAAAATTTCTTTATCATTATGGCCTATGGGACCAAATTTTTAAAAGTGCGATAGCATCTAAATGCCTTATCCAATTGAGCTGAAAATTTATATGAATATTATAAATCACTGTTACACTAACTATAAGCATTTTGGTGAATCTAGCATTTATAGGTTTTTACAGGGACACAACGAAAAATTCTTTATCATTATGATCTATGGGCTCAAAGTTCAGTAGCGTTGAATAAAACGTCGTGTAATATATTGAGAAAACTACTCAAACACTCTATTATGGTTTTCTCTCTTTTGTTTGTTTAACAATTCCTCTTTCTTTACTTTATCTACAAAACTGTTAATTACTCAATGTTCGGAAAGTCGAGTGGAGTCACTCCAGATTTTATTTTTTCATGATTTCATGATCTTCAAACTGTTAAAACTTCTACGAGTATTCAAAAAAATAAATATAAACTTTTTTTTTTTTTTTTTTTTTTTTTTTTTTTAATGTTTAATAAAGCCCACTTAAGAGAATCATGGATGTATTTCGCAATATCGTTTAAAAAATATATTAAAACTAAATATATTTATAATCCTTTTTTTTTTTTTTTTTTGCAAATTTTTATATAGATATGGATTATCTGACTTTTTTCTCAGAAACTAATAATTAATAAATTTCAAAATCCATTCCTGATTCTTTTAAATAGGTTCTATTAAACATCCAAAAAATTATATTCTTTTCTTAAATATCTGTAGAAAAATTTAGAATTTTGAAAATCATGAATTCATGAAAAAAATGAAAACTGAGAAAACGCAATTTAAAGATTTCAAATCTGTAAATAAATATATCAAAAATCATAAGAATCGTTGCCTGAATATGTATTTTACTAAACAAACCTAATATAGTTCAATTTATAAACATTATATGAAAATATAAGCTTTTGTGTGAAACCTTCAGTAGTGCCAAGCCAAGTTCCCTTAAAATTTTAACAAGTCTTTCCGACTCGGTCGGAAGAGAAGACTGATTTCTTTGGTCGTTTCAAGTATCAGCCATTTTGAAATAAGATGGCGTATTAACTTAGTTAATAAACTTGGTTAAGACCTTGGCATGGGCTATGGGCTATGTGTGTACTTTGAACCGAATCGATAGATAAACGCGTTATTTATTTCAGTTTGAAAATTCCAAGCAGCCATTGTTTTGGAAGATGATGACGGATCCCGTTGATTAATAAGCATGGTTATGATTTTATTTTGTACTGTGTATATAGCGAGTTTCAAGCAAATCGGTTAACAAATACTTATATATATTAGTTTGAAGTTTATAAATGGCCGTCATTTTAAAACAAGATTGTAGATCATGTTGGCCAACGAATTTAACCAAGATATTTCTAAGATAAGTCCAATGTTCAAATTTGGTTCGAATTCATTTACTATTTCAAAATTAATCGTGATACCAAATTTTCCATTATGTATGGATATGGATATATAAATAAACTAAACGATTGCCATGCACAAGTCGATTTCTAAATAAATTAATTTAAAACAGAAAGCCTCATCCCTGTTCCCGCACCTTCGCAAAAAAAAATTTCCAATTAAGTTATATTTTGTGAATTTACCATCGGTAATGTATAATAATATTTTATTATTCAAATTCATAGGATTATCGTAGCATTCATGTAATTCATATAATTTATTAAAAAGTATAAGCACGTAATAAAGTAAGTAAAAGTTGTAATTTGTTTCCTAGAAAATAATAAAAAATAATATTTTTTTTTATATCAAATAATGAAATATATTTTGTCAAACTTATCCTTTTCCCCTTTGAAAATTTAAAAATGGTCTTATTTATTGAATAAGTAATAAGTAATATAAATATTTTCTTAATTATCTTATTATTACTTTTAAATGGTGAATCAAAAGCTGCAAAATAATATAAACTATCTGTACTATAAATAACGTGAGTTTAATAAAAAAAATATATATATATTTATTTCTTTTGCGCAACTTAATTGTCTCCTGTTTTTCAGTCGAGAAAGGGAAAATAATGATCGCAAAACAGGAAGAATTTATCGACCTGTTTACTCCGTAACGCCTTGATGGAGAAAACTTTACGTCGTAACTGTAAAGATACATCAAACTTCAATTTTTGTGATCCCATGCGCCACAACCTATAAGAGTGTTTGGGTACTTTATTATAACATAAGAGAATTTTTTCTCATTTTTAAAGTATCTAACTCGATGAAAAAGAAGGGATTATTTTATTTTTCTCTTCTTTTCATCATTAAAGAAAGTTTTTCCTTCTTCTTGAAAAAGTCTTTTAATTTTCTTTACAATTTGTGTGTAGATTTAGTTTATGTATTATTTTAGTGTATCAATAACATTATTTGCATGCAAATTTTCTCTTGTAATTCAATTGCAATAGTTTCTTTTTAAAAATTCTGTAAAATATATATCAAAAAATTCATATGAAACAAGGAGTGATTGGGCACTTCCAATTCGATACTGGTTGACTCACGGCTATCTTTTGCAATATTTATTACCACATAACGTTCAGAGTTTTAAATTCTAAAATAAAATATAGTTCATATTTTAACTGATAGAGGTGAATATGGCGCTGCGGTGATAATTTCATATAACTGAACGTATTTGAAATTTTCAGCCTATATAAAGAGTGCTTAAAAAAAACTTTTAATTGAAGAGTTAAAATAATTCTGTCATTATTTTACCGGATTGAACGTTCAATTATTTTACCAAAGAAATAACTAACTTTTATTGCTATTAAATCATTTCGATAGGTAAAAGGTTTACTTTAACGTCTTTTTACCTTTAGAAATCTTCGGCGAATAACTGTGCGTTTCGAAGAAACTGGAACAGTCACAGTGAAGTTTGTTTAGGTCCGTAATCTATCTAGAAGGCTAAAATCTGAAAAAACTGTTGCGAGTTCAGTTGTTGAACAACAACAAAAGTACATGGTATTGTAACATTTTTGCGCATTCAGTATCTCATGATTTAGGACATTTCTTACTCAACAGTGTGGAGAATATTGCGTTCTGTTTTAAAATTTTACCAGGAGTGCAAGAGCTTCCGTCTCAAGACGGAACTCTGACACCAGTACTTTTTATCAATAATTTCTATCATATTCATTCCCAATAAATTCCCCTCTACATGTGCATGCTATATGAAGAGAGAAAATGTGTGTGAGAGAAAATGAGACTTGTCTGACTGGCCTAGATTAACGCTATCACTGTGTTCTAGGAATGGAACACTTATACTTCAGATGAAAAATTTTAAGTCACCCTGATATTTATGCAATTGCAATTTTTACTCTCGAGTAACAAACACATCTTAAGGTGAAATGTGACAGGTTAGCTATGACCTCTCAAAATACAATATGTACTATTATTTTCAGCAAGTTAAAAAGTGTCTGGGGGTCCAACCCGGATTCCATGTCATAGTGATAAGCACCCATCCTGATGATCCACTATGTTGTCTGAAGTAGAGGTCTGCGCGAGCCGGGCTTTCGGCACGAGCCCGGCCCGGCCCTCGGGCCGAATTTTTTCAATTTGCTCTCGGGCTGGGCCGGGCTCAGGCTTAAATTTTTTTTGTAGGCTCGGGCCGGGCCGGGCTCGGCTCAATATTATTGTGTGTACTCGGGCCGGGCCCGGAGGACATATTTTCCGGGCCGTGTCGGCCCGAATCTTTTTCTAGATTCCTCGTTAATCAACGAAAAAGGAAAATGATAAAATACTTTTTAAGTCATTTATTTTACATACTTTTACAGTCTGGTATGTCACATAAAATTTCATTTTGTTAAAAAATGTCTGTAAATTCATTTTAATTGTCTATCAGTTTGTCTGTTCGCAATCTAATTTTCCGCAAATATTTTAAACATGTCTCGAAATTAATATATTTTATTTAAAGTGATATTAGATGGTTTCCTATTCAAAATAGTGTGCTTGTCATTGTCACTACTAGTTGTCGCACATGTACAAACAAAAGAAATTAGATACGTACTGTGTATAAAGCTTTGTGTCCTATATGGTCTGTAGAGTTTAGTTGGTATGAAGGTTATGAAAATCCTTCCGCTGTAACTTTTTTTCTAAGGCTTCTTTTTCTTATCTCCGGGGCACTGGATGAAACTAGCATCATTTTTAGTATGGGCAAAAGCATCTTTTCTATTGAATATGGTTGGATTAGCATTAAAGTTTTGTTTACCGGATCACATGAAAGATTCGAATACATTACGGTATATAACAAGAAGTGGTTGAAAGTGTATTTTTAGTAATATTAACCATTTTAAATATCTTCCTACATTGTTTGATGAATGCTAATATTTTCGATTTGACTTTCTGTCTGTATTTGTGCCTTCTGTACGTCTGTAATAATGAAATACTGTTCATATATAAATATCTTCTAAAAGTTCAACAGTTTTGTTAAAGAACATTCTATTGCTTGGCTATATAAAACCTCTGCAAAATATATACTAAAAATCTTTTTCATAGAAAGGGCATGCTTTTTTTTTTTTTTTTTTTTTTTTGAATCGGGCCAAGCCGGGCCGAATTTTTTGATTTCATACCGGGCCGGGCGCGGGCCTGAAAATTTCGGCCCGTGTAGACCTCTAGTCTGAAGTCTAAAGCAAGGCAAATTATACAACTTAATGAATTTGCTTTTATATAAACAAATATAAATGCCTTCGTGATACATTTATTAACTGAACGAAATAAAATAGAAATGAAACCACTTTACCTTAAAATTTACATTTTAGTGGGAGATTAGTAGATAATCTTAAATAGCTCAAAAAGAAAGAAAAAAAAAGTGTGCAATTATCTTAAGAGGCCTCTTTAGTTACCGTCCCCAGAAGCCAAAGCCAATGTTATTCTACGAAGAATTTTTGCCCCATTATAACGTATTAATAAATACATATTTTTAAATTCTGTTTTCAAATTCAGAAACTTCACAACTATTAAACAATTTATCGCTTTCTAATATTTTTTTTTTCTTTTTTTTTTTTTTTTGTGGTTGTAAAATACGAATTTTTAAAATACGACACAATGTGCAATTTTTAATTTTTAAGCTTAAAACTGAAATCTTAAAAATTAAAAAGATCAATTTTTAGAAAGCGATAAATTGTTTAATAGTTGTTAATTTTTGGAAAGTGAAAACGGAATTTAGAAATATGTATTAGTTAACGAATTATAACGGGGCGAAATTTCCCATAGAATAACATTGGCTTCGGCTTTCGGAGACGATAGGTAGAGAGTTCCCTTAAAATAGCCACGTGGAGTGGAAACGTGGTAAAACCTAAAATCTATCTTATTCTCCCGTGCCATCATAGATTGTGCATGTGTCTCCGTCATGAGAATTCTCCGAATTTTCGGTGGATAATTTATTTGGATGTTATCAGATAATCCCCTAAGCTTTACAGAGTAGAAGAGTGATTGGATAATGAGTTATCTTTATCCCTCAGAAATAATAATCCCTCAGAAATCTTAATCCCTCGGCACTCAGAGGATATGAGAACTACAGGATCTGTAGGTTCATCATAAGATGTTCATTATAGGATGTCTGCAGGACAGATGTGCCAGTATGGGGTATTATGTTTGAAGTTATGTGACATAAGTGAGCAAGCAGCCTGCATACATTTGTCACGCATTTATTACATGTGTTGTTCAAGTGTGGGAGAATCACATTTGACTTTGTTGTGTATATTTATATTACTTTTGGAACCGTGTACTGTTAAAAAATAAAATAGTATTTCTTCTGTGTATTTGAATGAATTTTATATTTTATAAAAATCGTTACTGGTGTATCTACTTGTGGTTTCGTTGTACAAACTGCATTGCCATTATTTCAATATTACATTTTTTTAACATTTTTTTCCTTTCAGGAAGCAATTCGAAAGACAGAACCGTCGTATCCGGCGAGGCTGTCGTAAGCTAGTCAAATCCCAAGCCTTCTACTGGATAGTGATAGTACTAGTATTTTTGAATACTATAACGCTCGCATCAGAGCATCATCATCAGCCGAAGTGGCTAGATCACTTCCAAGGTACGTCTTTCTTCTCCATGTTATTATATTTTTATACAAGTGCATTCAGCCTAGAACTAATATTTATGGAAACTATATTAATGCGTTGAATTTGAGGAAGATTTATACAACAGTAATATTGGTTATATAAGTCACACCCATTGTTACATTTTCACGATGTAGAGAGTATCGGTGAACTCTGTTGGTCTTAACCGTGATAAATAAATAAGCATTAAAAGTTGTATAGATTTATATATAGGGAGCATTGTTGCATTTTTCTATTACTTATATAATTCGATTGCGTAAAAAATATTCAAACAATTATTTGTATACAATTATATTTTTATCAGGCGTAAAAACTGCAGTGCCTTTCAATCTACAGTGGGTGTTCATATTATTAGAATTTTTTTTTTTCTTGACATTTTTTCGGTTATCTAAACAAATACTGGACAAACTGGCCTGAAACTTCATACATGTAAAGAACATTTTAAAATTGAAATTTTTCGCTATCTATTTAGTCCAGAGTGCAATTAGGGTACCAACCACAATTTGAAGAAGAGCGAAAATATTTTGGATCACCCTGTATCACAAAAAGCTACAAATGACTTGTAACTATAATACATTGTTTCATATACTATGCAAAATATTTTAAGTTTTGGTGCGGGAATTGCACAGTTATTTAAGCAGATTTTTTTTTCCCAAAAATTATCAATTTTTTTTACATGTTTTTTGCTTATAACTAGAACGGATTTTCATAAAATTTTACAAAACTTCCTAAAAAAATGACAAAACGTTAGAGAAACATCATTCTGAAACATAAAATTCACACGTGTAATATTCGTTGTGATATGAGCATTTTTAGTAAATGTTATTTTATTGCGCATGCGCGAAAGATAGAAAAAATTTTATTGCATAGGTTGAAAGCTAAATACATTGAGCAACTTTTGTCAAAAGCTCATTTAAATAGAATAAAAATTAAGCAAATTGTCGGTAAAAGAACGAGCTAGATTTTAGGTATTTTCAAGAGTTGAAGTTTCATAATGAGTTCTACCCCTGCCGCGTGTTTAATTTCAAGATCCAATTATTTCAACCACATTGCAAAAGTTCTTTTTTGTGAAAAACCCCTTATAGGCTTGTAACTTTAACATATTTTTATTTATTTACTAAGATTTGTGAGTTCATAAGGGGTTTTTCACAAAAAAGAATTTTTGGAACGTGATTGAAATAATTGGATCTTCAAATTAAATACGCGACATGTGTAAAACCCCTTATGAAACTTCAACTCTGGAAAATACCTAAAATCTAGGTCGTTCTTTTGCCGACAATTCGCTTAATGTTTATTCTATTCAAATGAACTGTTGACAAAAGTTGCTCAGTATATTTAGCTTTCAACCTATGCAATTTTTTTTTCTATCTTTCGCGCATGCGCAGTAAAATAACATTTACTAAAAATGCTCATATCTCAACGAATATTACACGTGTGGATTTTATGTTTCAGAATGATGTTTCTCTAACGTTTTGTCATTTTTTGAAGAAGTTTTGTAAAATTTTATGGAAATTCTTTCTTGTTATAAGCAAAAAACTTGTCAAGAAAATCTAGTAATTTTTGAAAAAAAATTATCTGCCTAAACAATTGTGCAATTCCCGCATCAAAAACGTACAAATATTGTACATAGTATGTGCAACAATGTATTAAAGTTATAAGTCATTTGTAGTTTTTTGTGATACAGGGTGATCCAAAGTATTTTCGCTCTTCTTCAATTTGTAGTTGGTTCCCTAATTGCACTCTGGACTAAATAGATAGTGGATAATATGAGATGAGATTTTAAATGTTCTTTGTATGTATGAAGTTTCAGGCCATTTTGTCTAGTATTTTTTTAGATAATCGAAAAAATGTCAAAAAAAAAAAAAACAGATAATTCGAACACTCACTTTACATACATATGATTTACGTGCATTTTATTACTATTACACTATATCTTGGGTAAATTGACCAGTATTTGATCTTTAAGTGGAAATTTCTTAAAGTTTTGTCTTATTTTCCGATATAATCATAGACAGCATTTTTGGAAATTTTTCTGAGCACTAGTCAGTATATGAGGATTAATAACTGAGAATTATTTCTTTTGCTCTCTTTCCTACAGTTTATATTATACTCAGTAACAGTTTGTAAATGAGATCTTATTAGTAATTGATCATCCTAACAGCACATCTTCTCCCCAGGAATCTATCTTGAATATATCTTCAGGAAGAAAAGGCATCCCAGAAACATCCTCAAGATGTGCTGTGGATAAGTGCATTGTTAAGGCACTTATATCGAATAAATGATTTTAGCCATATTAATAAAAGATCATTTCAGTTTTACAATTTAAATATTGCTTAAATTAAAAATTATTGGTAAAAAAAATATATTTCAATTATATTTCAATGTAAATGTATAAATTATAATGCATTAGTAATCAACACTAATCGAGTTGATAATCAGCGCCATCCCTGTCGCAAACTTTCGGTGAATTTGTTAAAAATTGAATCTACCTCTTTCCTAAACCATTTAAATTATCGAATCCAAACGCACTATCAAAGTAGAAAATTTTTCGCAAACCCAGAAATCCGTTGCGAAAACTTAAGTGAGATTCTCACACATTTAATAATGTAACTAACTACATTGGTCAATTGCTGTTAATATGTAGATATAATAAATTCAAATGACCAACATATTTGAATAAATAAACTTTTAGAATTAAATTCAACTTTATGCTTTAAAATTAAATTAATCTCATAGCACTTGGTTAATACAACAAACAGCTGCTTAATTCCAGCCTTGTGGACGCTTTGTAATTGTTCCATGTTAGCATAGAATCAAAGATCATTTGCTATTTGAAGTTGTTGGAACTTTTTATTTATTAAATATTAGTTATGTAATTCTACAAATCCGATTCAGAACTTTCCCTCATTAATTCTTCTTTTTTTCGATTTTTGTGCTTAAGTGGTCAATTACTGACCTTTTGTGGTCAATTACTGACAAACTTACCCTAACTTACATATTATACATTACCCTAACTTACATATCAAAATCTATAAAAAATATTATAGATTATAACTGCGTGCATTTTTCTTCTTACTCCTTCAAGAATATTTCGAACTACGAGTTGCAACTAACCCCAATTATTTAAAGGATGTAACAATTAGGAGCGGTTAATAGAAAGTGAACAATAAAACACGTGATATATTTATGCTATTCATATTAAAGAATAAAACGAGGAAAGTAATGTACATCTATGTATATTTATTAATTCTATGCCTTACTAAAATTTAATTTAAATAGATTTTATTTAGCACTTGATAAAATAATTCGAAAACAAAGGAGGTTGTTTTTACACCGAAGTATAAATTTTAATTCAAGGACTAAAAGGTTTTTCCATTATTATGTCATTTTCAGGTACTTATAATTCCATCCAATCCGATGCAATAAACTTTTAGAAAAGACAAAATGAAAATTTTCAGCTGTGGAAAAATGACATCATTTGTAAAATACATTAAAGTGAACACTCGCATTTACATTAAGACAGCTGCAACATTAAACAATAATTTTTATGTATAACGTATATTTCGAATTATTGCTGTTGTAAGTTTGACAGATTTTTTTTTTTTTTTTTAATGTATAATTTTTTAAACCCAAAATCGTAAAATATAATTAAAATCTCATGCAATTTCAATGCAATGCCACGCACACAATTTGAAATACTTTGTATACTTGACAAAAAGCTATCATTAGTCCACAAAGATTTATTTTTTCACAAAACTATATTAATATTATCACCAGCCACTTTGATAAAAGAAAACGGTACAGTTTCCCCTATTACGAGATATAATTATAGAAAGTGAAAACGAAGTATTCAATTTAATTTATTTTTACACATCTATACGTATTATCGTAAAAGCAATCGTGCATCGCTCATAAATTACAAAAGTTTTCCATATTTCTAAAAAGGAGGGATAGCCATTGTGTATACAAAGCTACTGAAATCTTTAGGAGACAGATTTTTATTGTATTTATACACACGCAATAAAATCATGCATTGCTCAGAAAATATTTCCCATACGTTTCATCTAAATTTTTATTTTTCTGTTATATTCAGTTACAAATGTTTGTACTGTGATTCAGCTGAACTAAATATAGCCAAATTTGTTGCGATCCGAGCACTTCACCCCTACTCCATTTAAATGTATATCTAACTTAAAAGTTTTTTGAGTAGTAGATATAACTAAACCTATAACAGATTAATTTCTTCTTCGATTACACAGGTCGACCATGTAAAATTTTGATTTTATAATTTTGGCTGATCTTTCTTTTTCGGTGTGCTGAAACGGATAATGAAGCCAGTTTGTCACTATCAAGTAAAGAGTTTTGTCAATACAGGGTGCTTACCTATACAATTTCTTCTATTACTCTTTCACCAATATATTTATATAGTAAGTTTTATAGTATGTTTTAAGATTAATTAATCATAGATACCTTCTGATGTAATAACGCAGCACTTGTGCGACGTAAAACCATACAACCAACCAACCTATTGTTATGATGGTATATGTAAGAAACCGTGTCGGTAAACGCCCTGTATTGACAAAAATGTGTACGCGATAGAGAAAAATGTGCTGCATTTTGAGTTTTGGCATATCAAAAATATAAAGATAAGCTAAAATCATCAAATCAAATTTTGCCAACTTCATTTTTGTAGACTTGTGTTACATTTGTTTGTGGGGTTAATGCACATAATATTATTTCATTAGCGATCGGCTCTAAATTTATCGATTTGAAGAGAAAAAATTTGACATATAGCTTTTCTTTGAATGCATAACTTAAAAGAAAATTTCTCACTCAGTCGTATAATAATGTTAAAATTCCAGTCTCGTTTATGGCTAAAATTACATTTGAAAAAGTGCAAAGTTTTTGTCGTAATTCGTAGTAAAAAATAAAATAAAATAAAACTATTCAGTTTGGATTTGATCCAAAGTCTCGAGATGAAGTTTTATTTCTATTCAGAACAGAAAAACATTAAGAAATCTTAAGGATATTTTTGAGGGTTATTGATGTCATTTCGAAGCGGTTAATTGAAAATAAATTTTTAAAAACAAAACTTTGCGATTTTTGGATAGTCTGAATAAAATTCAGCTATATTTTTAAATATACATTTTTTTTTTTTTTTTTTTATATACAAATATTTTACACAAACGTGTCTATATGTAAGATATCGCTAACACAATTTCTCATTTCGTTTTCTTCTCTACAATTTTTTTTAATTTTTCATCTATTACGTTTAAGGGCCCTCTTCACTCACCGCTGCCGGAAGACGAAGCTAATGTTATTCTATGGGAAATTTTTCTTTCCAAATAACTTATTAACTAATACATATTTTTAAATTCTGTTTTCACATTCTGAAAATTCCCAGCTGTTAAATTGACGAACCTTTTTTAAAAAATTATTTTTTTAGGTTTTTATATTTTATTTTGAAGCTGCAAAATACGAATTTTCAATTTGTGAATTTTTTTTATTTTGCAATTTCAAAATAAAATATCAAAAATAAAAAAATAAAAAATAAAAAATACATTTTTAAAAAAGGTCCGTCAATTTAAAAGTTTGGAATTTTCTGAATGGGAAAACAGAATTTAAAAATATGTATTAGCTAATAAGTTATTTGTAAAGAAAATTTCCCCATAGAATAACATTGGCTCGGGCTTCCGGCTACGGTAAGTGAAGAGGGCCGTTAAGAAAAGTTGAATTAATATGACTTTAAAAAAGTATTATTTATGTTACAGTTATATAAAATTCCATTAATATTTTTATAACGAACATTCCATTCAAATTTTATGTTCATACATCGTTTAAAAAAGGCAATTTTGCTGTCAGAAATTCTCTGTAATTATAGAAAAATACGTTTAGTCAACGTAATTTTCCCGTAATTTACGACTTTTTTCTCAAATTACAGAGAATTTCTGGCAGCAAAGTTGCATTTTTTTTTAACAGTGTATTTTCATTAGTTTAACACGTTGAGTGTCACGTCAGCCATCGGTGGCTGACACTGAACTTTCCGTTTAGGCTGTGTCAACCACCGGTGGCGGACAGCATAAAATATGATATAAAACAAAACAAAAAAATTACATCGTTTTAACTAGTTACTGAAAAATTATTTAAATTTTACTTTATTTTTATTTATTACAGGATTATATCATTAAGGCATTTTAATGGATTTTATTGAAACACGGTAAACATAAAAACGCATTTCTATACCGCAATATCAGCACTTCTAAGCAGCGCGTGTGGCCTGACGGAGATTTCCTTAAGAATTCACGTGGTACTGTGTTAAAAATTATACACAAATGAATTCAATGAAAACAGATTTCGATTTTAAATTTACACGCCAATGTATAAAGGTTTTCTTCAAAACAAACGAATGTTTTTCATGCTTTATATTATATAAAACACTGAGGGCTTTCGAACCGATTCAATGTCATGATTAACAAATTTGACATTACTACATCAGACACAACCTACTGTAACCAAAATATTAAATAATTCATGAAATATGAGCTTTTTTACTAAATGATTTTAAACTGAGAAAGTGCAAGCGTTATTATTTTTTTATTTATTTATTTATTTATTAGCCAAATGTGTATACAGTTACTCTTAAAGAAAATGATGTAAATATCGTAAAATTTCAGAAAGATATCATCGACATAATGTGTTGAATTTCAAGTACTCTAAAAATATAGCAAAACAGAAAGGGGTTTTAACCCTCACATTTTTATTTTGAATTAATTGAAGGCAGGTATACTGTACGTTATTGATTCAAGTAAAGAAAATATTTTTTTTTCTCGATTTTACATTATTACAGTTCAACAATGTATTCTAACCATATTTAAATAGTACTTTGTAGATTTATTGATAAAATAGATTTAAAAAAAAAAAAAAATATGTTTGAATGTTGAAAATTAATGCAAATTAAAAAATAGAATTATTTTTAAAAATTACCAATGAATCCGCAAAGTAATCCCAAATATATTTAGAATAAATTGCTAAAATATAACAACATAAAATCGAGGGCAAACAATAAAATTAACAGAGACGAATAATTTTTACTTAATTTTTAATTTAATTTTATTAAATTTACATAGTTTTCAGAAATTTCATAATACTTAATATGGTTTTATTTCAGTGCATATGTATGCAAATTTTCACAGCTTTCAAACATTAATTTACAAATTTTATGAAGTCCATCATTCCATTAAATGGTTGTAAAAATAGGATGAGCGAACTTAGCAGAGTTTACCTCTATACCAACTAGTTTAGATTCTCTCTATCGAGTTGCAGATTGCGAAACTAATAGTTTCATTAAATTTACAATATCAAATCTGAAATGTTTCATGTTGGGTATCACATAATTCATATTACATTTCTTGACATTTACCGAAATTTTTTTAAAAAGAAAGAAAATTATAAATTCTCGAACTTGAATAAGTTAAAAATAGAAAAAAGTTTTTCTCTCAATTCTTATTATAACATTCATACTTCTGCCGTGTTTATGCACAAAGATGTATTCAAAATGGAAAAAATGAAATGAAGAATGTGAGTTTTTGCATTCATAAAAAGAAAATAATAATCTGTTCAATTTGGATCCAATCCAGACTCCTCCAAGCTGAGATTTCATTTCTATTCAAAATTGAGAAAGCAGTGAGAAATCTTAAGTATGTTTTCAAGAGTTACTGGTGTCATTTGGAAGCAGCTAATTGAAGATTAAGACTTGAACAGAAAAACTCTTCATTATTATTTTTTTCTTTTGGAAACGTTCTTTCGTATTATTTTTAGTTTTTGATTTTGATTTTTTTATGGTAGTTTTGAGACTATTTACAAATACTAAAGCATTCAGAAAGCCACTTATTTTTACTTTCAAAGTTTTCGTCTTCCTCTCTGGAAATGAATGGAACCTCTATCGAAGAAAAGTATTTTTTTTTTTATATAAGAAATTTAGCAGGGGTATTTAATTTACACAATATTGAACTTTTTGTTGTTGTTATTATTTTGAAGAGGAAGAGACATTATAAAATAAAGTTATTCATCTAAAAAACAAAAAAAATATTTTCTAAATGTCTACAATAATTCACTTCATTGATAACCTTAACGGCCCTCTTCACTTACCATCGCCGGAAGCCCGAGCCAATGTTATTCTATGGGGAAATTTTCTTTACAAATAGCTTATTAACTAATACATATTTTTAAATTCGGTTTTCATATTCAGAAAATTCCCAACTGTTAAATTGACGGACCTTTTTTAAAAATGTATTTTTTTAATTTTTCATATTTTATTTTGAAATTGCAAAATGAAAAAAATTCACGTATTGAGAATTCATATTTTGCAGCTTCAAAATAAAATATAAAAAATAAAAAATAATAATTATTTTTAAAAAGATCAACAGCTGGGTGAAAAAGATCAACAAAATTTAACAGCTGGGAATTTTCTGAATGTGAAAACCGAATTTTAAAATATGTATTAGTTAATAAGCTATTTGTAAAGAAAATATTCCCATAGAATAACATTGTCTCGGGCTTCCAGCGACTGTAAGTGAAGAGGGCCGTTAACGTATTTCTATCCTAACGAAAAAATTAGCTTAAAACAATTGGCTTCTTTAACATAATAAAAAAATTTCAAAACCGCAAATTCGGTTAGAGCTTTTTTCTTAATTTATTTACTTATTAAGATATCCCCTTATTTTTACTTTCCGAACATACATATATAAGAAATATTGTAATCCTGACAAAAATTCGACTTAGAGGTTTTGGTGTGCCTATACGTTTTGAGATCCCCTGAGTTCATTTTTTCTATTTTTACGATGTATGCATGTGTAGGAGAGAGAAAGAGAGAACACGATAGCATCTAAATGCTTTGTTCAAATCAGCTGAAAGTTAGTACGTATATTATAGGTCACCATAGCACAAACCCTATTGATTTTGGTGCATCTAGCACTTATACTTTTTTTTTACAGGGACAGAAAGAAAAATTTTGTATCATCATATTCTATGATCTCAAAATATTTAAAGCGCAATAGCGTCTAAATGTCTTATTCGACTGAATAAAAAATTATATACATGTTATGGGTCATCGTCGAGAGAACTGTATAGATTTTGGTGAATCTAGCACTTATACTTTTTTACAGGGTCACAAAACAGAATTCTTTATCATTATGGTTTATGGAATCAAATTGCTTAAAATGCGATAGCGTCTAAACGCCTTATTCAATTCAGCTGGAAATTTATATACATGTTTTATGTCACTATCGCACGAACGGTCTAGATTTTTGTGAATAATCTAGCATTTATAAATTTTTACAGGGATGCAACGTAAACTTCTTTAACATTATGATCTATGGGCTGAAATTATTTGAAGCGCAATAGCGTTGAATTAAACAACATAATATATGAGGGAAAATACTCAAACATCCCATTCTAATTTTCTAATTTTTTTATTTAACAAATTCTCGTACTTTAATTTATTTAAACAACCGTTAATTACTTAATGTTCGGAAAATCGAGTGGAGTCACCCCAGATTTTTTAGTGAGTTTTGTGATAAAGTAGAGTAATACATTCACGAGTATTTATGCAAAATGTAGAAAAAGCATCTCTAAAATTAGTCATGTCTTCCTTTTCTTAATTATTTTTCCCCCCTCCTTTAATCTTAAATTCATCGTACTTAAATGTTTTTATAGTGTTATGATTCATTTTATGTTGTATGTCATACAAAAATAACCTACTTATACCTCATTATAATTTCATTTTATTTTTCTCCAACAGAACAAGCAAATATCTTCTTCGTCGCACTTTTCACCATGGAAATGTTCCTCAAGATGTACAGTTTAGGTTTTCAGGGTTACTTCGTTAGTCTTTTCAATCGTTTCGATTGTTTTGTCGTCATCAGTTCTATACTTGAGATGGTTCTCCTCTACACCGATGTCATGCCTCCCTTGGGCGTATCTGTGCTCCGTTGCGTCCGTCTTCTCAGGATATTCAAAGTCACAAAGTATGCGTTAATATTTATCTTTATTAATCTTCATGTGATATAATTCGATCATATATATATATATATATATATATATACCTTTTCAAATATTTCACAAGAAGAAATGAGAGCATATAATACTCTACACTTCATCAGGGGCATTAATTGAATCTTGTATGCAAAAAAGATGAATTTCTGTACATATGTAAGGATATAACAAGAACATTACAGATGCCAATGCCCAATTCACCCAAAGCAAGATTTATTTAACCCCAAAATTTATAGGAAAGTAAAATAAAACTCAGAAGAAAAATTAATTACTTATAGAAAAAGGAAAAATCATTCACATACACAAATAATAAATGGACATAAAATTCATTGTCATAACAGTTTTAAAATATTTCTTCATTGAAAATAGAAGTTAAAGTTAATGTAATTTTTCGAAAACTAACAATTTTATTTATAAAAACTTAATAATAGTTTTATATCTAATCAAGGTAATAATAAACCAAAAATTAAAAAAATGAAGATATTAATAACTTTATTCTTTAATATTATTATTATTATTTAATATTAGTTTTCTTGCAAAAATATACGTCATCAATTGTGATTACGAATACTTGGATCAGTATTAGGACAGAAAAACAGTAGTAGTGTCATTTAGGAATAATAAGAAATAGTTAAAAGTAATCCTCGCAAATTAGAATATTAAATAATAAAATGGTACAAAAATTACATCTAAGTTTTGAAAGTAATATGACCTTTTTTTTTTTTTTTAAGTTGTTCCTGATTGACATACAACTTTATATATATATATATATATAATCAAATTTGATCATTATTTATTGAAAGAAATGAAATGAAGCATTATGAACATTATATACTAGGGACATTCAAAAAATAATTTGCACTCGAACAATGTACGTCGATAACTTTTATCGAGAAGTGCGCTATAATATGACACACAAACAACACTATTTCACTACACAATTTCCGAATCGATGTAGACATTTGTCAAATAGTGCACTAATCATCAGATACCGTGATGATAGAAATTCGCTCCTTGGTTCTAGAGCCAGCTTTGAATCGGACTGGTGATCTCGGACCCCCGACAGTCAATAAAATGAGCACCACTAACAATTATTCCCATCTTCTGTGCAATGTGTACGACGCTCACTCTGCGTTTGCTGAGAATAATGCATAAACGCTGCACCATTTCTCATGTGCTCACAGTTGTTGGTTTTCCTTGCTTTTTCCGCAGCAGTTAAGTCCGTGCAACCATTTTTGAACTGCTGACATCGTTTCACAATGTCTGAATGTGATATTGCATGAAGCCTGTACGCTGGCGATATTTTACTATAAATCTCCATACTCTCACAACGTTGTGTCACAAAAAATGTACTGTTCTACGTACGTCAAAGTTGGAGCAAGTTTCCAGCTACTATTCGAATGAAATCGTTACCGCTGGTAGTCATGGAACCTAGTTATCCTCTGCACAAGCTTTGAGCTGGTTACGTAAAGCTGCCATTTGTTAGAGAGCAAGTATAACTTATTTTCTGAGTATCCTATATATATAAGTCTAGCTGTATTTATTTCATTAATATTCCATTAAATGCATCATAGTCGATGTTTTTCTTGTGTTGTGTGCATGATATAGACAATGTTTTCTAGCGATAATTTCGAGGTATGATTTTGTGTTCCTGACTCCCTCCAGAACACGAAATTAACCCTCGAACATTATGGAACGTGACCGTTTCAGCAGTGAATGTGTGATGGTATGCGGAGCAGGGGGGGAAGGGGGGGATAATGGTTGATGGACGTACGCCGTTACATATTTTCAACAGTGGATCTGTGACCGCCCAGAGATATCGGGAGGAAGTCATATTCATTATGTAAGATTTTTCAGATGTGAATATGGATCTGAAATTTTATTTATGAACGATAATGCACGTCAACATCGAGCAAACTCGTTGACGAATTCTTTGAAAGTGAAGATGTTAAATGAATATCATGGCCATCAGATTCTTCTTATCTTAACCCGATAGAAAACTTATGGGACTATCTTGGAAAAGCAATTTCACGTAAAAATCGTCCCTCTAGATTTGTTAATGCTCTGAAAGTGGTACTGCTGGAAAAGTGGAGCTTAATTCCCAAACTGTAGTTAACAACGTTATTGCCAGCATGAAAACACATTGTGATTTGTGTGTACAGGTCAGGGAAGACCGCATTCCATATTAATTTCAAAAGGCTTCATTTATTTCTGAGTTATTACTTTATTTTCTAAACTCTCTTTGTCATAATTTATTACCAATCTTATTGTTCCATGCTACAATTAAAAATAACACGCAGTGCTTTTATTTTTTTCCCTCTGTACTTATGCGTCATAATGTAATACATCATTTCAGAAAAAAAGAAGTTTCTGAGAAATCCGTGAATTTATCCATATAAAGATAATTTTGGACATGGGTGTAGCTTAAGACAAATTTATATGATTGACATTCTAGTAAATTATATCTAAGTATTTTTTTTATTAAAAAAACAACTAATTTACAAGTGTTTTTTTTTTTTTAAATACTCATTTTCCTTTAGGTATTGGACCTCGCTTTGTAACCTGGTCGCCTCACTGATCAATTCAGTTCGTTCCATTGCCAGTCTGTTGCTCCTGCTGTTCTTGTTCATTGTCATCTTTGCCCTCCTAGGAATGCAAGTGTTTGGTGGACGCTTTAATTACAAAAATCTTGAGGAAAAGCCTAGAGGCAATTTCGACACTTTTGTTCAAGCATTGCTCACAGTATTTCAGGTTTGAAAATATTGTTTTAAAAATTTCCTTAAATTTTGTTTCTTCAACTATTTTTATTTTTCTATATTTATTTAGAATGTACCCGCGAAATATTTTGTATAATATGAAAAAAATTAAGAATAAAACAGCATGGCAAAAATTGCATGAAAAAAAAATTCCAAGTGTAAATAATATAAAAGCAAAATAGAATAGAACGCGATTATCCTAAATAATTGGAATCGACCATCTTTTGGAAAATCGAGAATGCTTCAATGTTAAGATTAAAAACAAATACATGCGCTATTTCATATTATGGTAACAAGTGCTTAATAAAAATAAAGCAATAAAAAATAGAACCAAAAATAAATTATTTTGAAATTAATTATGTTTTACCCGTTTCACAAGGGTTTAAAAAAGTCTTGTCTGACACCATTACGATTGTCTTTGCTTTGCAGCTCTATTACGGAGTTTTTTTAGTGCTATTAGTTCACCAGTATCAGTCTTTCTGCTGCTCCAGCCACGCAAAACATTCAAAAGCTTAAGAATTGATATTTGTTGTATTGATTTTCTTCGCCCAGATCATTATCCTCTTCCTTGCTTTGATCAGCACATGTTCCTCGGATATCGTCAATGATTTTTCTATTACTCAAACTAAAAACTTCTTCACCCACCTTAAACTAATCGCTTGCTTTTGCCGCCAAGGCAAATGTTTACACCTGAGGAATAAATGCCACGTCTTTTCGAAACCTGTAGTGTTTTTGTTAGTTTCATGGTGTGTGAAGAAGTTTTTAGTTTGAATATTGATTGTACACGATTTCTTTATTGTTCAATATGTGAAATTTATTTGAGTCACAATTTTAACTAATCGTTTATTCCTGTAATGTCACAGCCGGGTATTTTATTAAATATTTATTCCAAATTTGCAGAATCTTTTTCTCTGTTTCATTCATGAAGCTTTTGTTCATTTCAGTAGCTAAACATGGAGCAAATTTTCTCATTTTCGAAGAAAGCTTTAAAAATGGGTTTCGCACGCAAGGAATACAATAGTTAACATAAAAATGTATTTCGGTTAAAAGAGTTTCGGGTAATAGAGGTTCTACCATAATCCCAATAATTTTATGCAAATAACTAAGATTAAATACATCGAAAATGCATTAGTTATTAATACCTTCAATTTTTCATTTTAGTTATACTTATGACTATTATTGGCAATACAATTCTTTTCTATTTGTTTCATTTTGGGGGTGTTTAATGAATAAAGCCGTTTTTTTTTTTTTTTTTTTTTTTTTTTGCTTGTTCGTTGCTATTTTAAATAATTTTGTGATATTTGGCAATTTTTTTCTAAACATTGAATGAATACTTTGTACTTAATTAAATTTATAATAAATGACAGTAGTTACAAGATCATTTCTGTCATTAAATGTTAAATTATGATGAAAAATTAGTTTTATAACTATTTTCTTTGTTACAAAACTATGTAATTTTTTTCGTAATAGTAGATATGCTGCATTTTTAATCGCAAAAAAAAAAAAAAAAAAAAAAAAAATCCAATTATTTAGTTTATGCTGTTTTTCTCACCACAATGCAAATATTCACCGATAATTTCACTCCACCTTCAAGTTTTCTATGTTGCAAATACACTGGTGGACAAAATTAAAGCAACAACCTGTTTTCTTCTTTTGCACATAATTTTTAAACAAATAAGCATATGAACATAAAATTTGGATGGCCTGTTCGTTATCATATTATTAACCGAATTTTATGTAACTTTAGCATAAGAATAATTTTTAAACTAATAAATATTCACTTTTCTTTCAAAAGTAAGCTTTAGAAAAAATGAAAAATTTCAATAAATTTTGGAAAGAACACTTAATGAAAAATGGTCATAAGGATGCCTTACAGATATGTAAAAATGCACACGCATCCATGTGTTAGATTACAACCAAATCTTTCTACCTGTATTCCCTTTTCTGTTTCTTATTTTTTCTTATTTTTTTCGCAAGTGAATAGCTTTTAAAAAAATATACATGCAAACATGAAAATTGAATAAGATGTTCATTATAAAACTATTTATTGACATTTTTATTATTCTGGTGATGCTCATATTTTACAAATTATTAATCATATTTTTTTAAAAAGTCCATTATAAAAGTAAAAGAAAAGTTAATACAGAAAGAAAAATCGAGATTTAGTTTAACATTTCAAGGCATGTGCGTCTTTACCTATCTCTAATGCATCGTTAACAACACTTTTCATCAAGTGTTCTTTCCTAAAATTACTGAAATTTTTCATTTTTTCCAAATCTTAATTTTGAGAGAAAAATGAATATTTATTAGCTTAAAAATTATACTTTAGAAGTTACATAAAATTCGGTTAATAATAATATAACAAACAGGCCATCCAAATTTTATGTTCATATGCTTATTTGTTTAAAAATTGTGTGCAAAAGAGAACGAGAAAACAGGTTGATGCTTTAATTTTGTCCACCAGTGTAAATAAATAAATAAAGATTTCACGCCGAACAATTTACAGAATTCGAATTTGAAAACAGCGTATATAAGTTAAAATATTATTCTTTTAAAAACTTGCATAGATCCTATGTAGTTTTTTACTTAATCTCTTAACTTTATATGATTGAGTTTATTTGATGCATGTGACTCTATATATTTTGTTTTGTCTGTTTCTAGATCCTCACTGGCGAGGATTGGAATGAAGTCATGTACGACGGTATTCGGGCGTACGGAGGTGTCAGTTCCTATGGTGTGCTAGCGTGCGTTTATTTCATCATTCTTTTTATCTGTGGTAACTGTATCCTTTTAGAAGTATGATCAATCAATTATATATATATATTTGATTATCTAGTTTTTGTTATAGTATTTCTTCAAATTTATAAATTTAAGAAACAAAACTTAATATTGTGAATTAATTTTTTACTTCAATTCGATTAATTAAGAAATTTGGGTTAATCAAATGAAAATGAAAAATTAATTCGTTACTTATCGAAATTCAGTGTGACTAGTGTTTTTCGTGATCTTTCTTCAAGTCTATTAAGAAGTAGAATGGAGGAAAGAAATCGACCTTTTAGTGAAATGTCGGTAGGGAATTGCCAGTATATCTCATTCACAGAGTATCGGCGCATTGTGTCGTAGATCACAGGTCCTTTGTTCCTAGCAGAGATATTTTTCGCTTAAGAAAATTACTTTTAGACTCCAAGTTCCTTAAAATGTAATATACCATATGAATTCCACGATCAGTTTCAACAATATAAATTGGTGGTAGGTTGATAACAAGAAGGAGGTTGAAATTCAGGTACTTTCATTAAATTTTCCAAGTTTTTGGAAAAAATTAAGTATGCAGACAATTCTTAAACAACTTTGTCCGTGATGTTACATGTTTTTTTTTTTTTTTTTTTTAGAGTGCAACGATTGGATTACGAAAAAAAAAAAAAAAAAAAGTTATAGCAATTGGAAACAGAAATCGAAATCCGTCTCCTACGAATTTTAATAGTTTCACCTAGAATGGGTAATGCCTTTCCTGAAAATATATCGTTATGTAAGTTTATAATAATTTAGGAATGATATGCTTGATTTTTTACCGTGTGCATGTATGGATTTATGCATGCATGCATGCAAACACGTACACGTGTTTGTGCAACTATAACAACTATCCCTCAAAAATGAGAAAGCATTCCATCCTACTTCAAAGTAAAGTCTTTTATCGGATTCGATAACCCGATTTTATCCGAACCCGACTCGACCCGCAGTTCGGGTTTCCGTAGGGTTGACTATACATATATTATGCTCGGGTTCGGGTCAGGTTCATTGATTTTTTTCCCTTGCTGTTTGGGTGAGGATCGGATTTAGTTTTCAGTAAATGGGGTCGAGTTGTGAACATCTTACGACAAAATTTTACAATAATAAACAAAAAATTACACTGCGCTACCAAAAAAAAAAAAAAAAAATTCGAGCTGTGATATTGTTTCTGCTGATTCTTATGTAAAATGACCTCCTGAATCCGAATAATATGACCATCATTTTGCCAAATCAACCACCGTTTTCTCGAGACGCCACCTCATCCCCCAATTTTTATCACTGTTCGGTAATTTTATAGCCATGAATTTGTAATAATAATAGATTAATAAAATATTACAAATGTAATTTATAATTTCAGTGGCAAATCTCCCCCCCCCCCCCCCCCCACTAAATTTTCCCCTTCCTTCAAATGTTCATGTTTTAGAATTTTTTTACCTCTTTAGCCCCTCAGAAGATATTTAACAGTTAAAATAATTCTTTCTTCCGTACAAATCAAATTCATAGCCATCATAAAATTACCGTAAAGTGATAAAAATAGGGAGGCATCTAAACGAAAAAAAGGTGGATGATGTGGCAAAATGGGCATCCTATTCGGATTCAGGAGGTCATTTTACATAAGAATTTACAAAAATGGTGTTGGGGCCAATTTTCATTGAAAATAATTCCACTTATTGATATAATTTATCTTTATTCTCTTAAAACTGTTTGAGTAATACTTTAATACTTTCCAACAAAGTTTAAAGTATTTTTAACTTAGATTCGTCTTTCTCTCTGTATTTTCGTAAATAATTTTAAAATTCCATAAAAATGAAACATGTCAATCTGGTTTTTCAGATCTGCCATAAAATTCTATCTATCAAAATTCGCATATGTAATACAAATAGTTTGTGTGCAAGGTCTTTTTAAATAATTCGGGTACATTACGATATAATAGATGTATTTCTAGATGTATATAAACATTTCAGCATCTTTATATTGCGCTAGACATCATACAGAACACACACACATATTTTTCAGGTGAAATAAAGGATGTTTTCTATAGACAATTATTTACAAGGATGCACAAAATATATTTGCATTCATTGCGGAAAATTGTTGACGGTGCATGTTTAATTGTGATCTGCAGTTTATACGCTTTTCATTGATATTGAAAGTCATTTTTATGACCTAGTATTTATAATGTGAAGTGTAAATGCGATTAGAAAGCGTTTTGTGGAATTCTAAAAATATTTATGCAAATTGAAAACGCGAAGAGACATACAAAATAAAGTCATAAACATTTTTAAACTTTGTTGAAAATTTTTTAAAAAAAATATTCTATAGTATTCCTAAAAAATAAAAGATAAACTTATGAAATTATTACTTTTTTCTATATTAAATAGAAGAAATTATTGGATTCGTAAAAATTTTCGACTTCCAGTTTTCGGTGATTTTTACACATTTAGATGTTCTGAACACGATCTGATCATTTTTAGAAATTGTCTGTCTGTATGTGGCAAGAATTTTGTAGCAGCTCTAGATCAAGAACGAATAAACAAAATTTCACTAAATGTTACATTTAGTTTCACTTTGACATAAATTAGAGCCTATCAACATTTGGTGCAAATCACTCAACAGGTGATGTTGTCGTTCTGTTTTCTCATAATCTTTAATGTGACAGTATAGGACAAAATCTCGTATAAATCTCATGCACAATGAGAAATATTTTTAACCATTCAATGTGAAACTGGCAATCTTTTGTTTACAATAGCCAACGAGGATAAAACATTTGTATATATAAGAGCATCGCTTCCCCCTTGGGGATGTAAATTTTTAGTATATGAGTGTTTTACAAAAGAACTCGTCGATAATTTAAAACGGATTTTTGATAATTTTATCTGTGATAATTTAAAAAAAAAAAAAAAAAAAAAAAAAATTCCTTTCTGAACAAATAGGCAAAACTTATTTTATATTTTTACTTTTTTTTTTTTTTTTTTTTTTATGCATTGGGGACTGTTTTGGTCTAAATTACGTGAAACTGTATAAGAGATTATTTAAGAAAGTTTTTTGAAGGCCACATCATACTACTTTTTCTTGAATTAGAGAATGTATTAGAAAACTAATAATAATAAAATAAAACAAAAATCATAATTAACTATTCTAATAATTTTTATTCGTTTGTATGTTCATATATACTTTTGTTGCCATACTTTAACTCATAAATCAGATATCTTGCTAAACGTCTTCTTGGCTATCGCTGTGGACAATTTAGCAGATGCTGACAGCTTATCTGGTGTGGAAAAGGTATGACTTTATTGATTTATTTCTGCTGAGTGATTTTACAACTGTAATATATCCCTTTATAATAATGCTTTTGGGACAATTTTAAGTTAGTTTTACAACTGTTTACACAATAAGAAATTTTCTTTAAATTTATTATACTTTCTTTTATATGCATAAGAAAAAGTATCGGATTCGTGAAAATTTTTCACTTTCGGTTTACAATGGATTTGCACGTTTGGAGCCAGAACATGATTCAATCAATTTTAGAAAACGTCTGAGTGTTAGCAAAATGCGAATGTACTTCAAAAAACATTGACGAAATTTAATTAAACTCTAAATTTAATTGAATCTTGATTTAAATTGGAACATACCTTTTTATGTTATGCTGCCCAGGGACCGATTTACTCACTTGGAGGCCCAAGACACTCATGATCAATGGGCCCCTTTTTCTCGGATTTTAATATTACAACTAGCTGGCTTCGCCCGCTAGCGGGTCAGTATTTTCAAATGAATCACTAAAAATAATGAATCACTAACAGAAACTTTTAGTGTTAAGAAAAGAAATTAAAAAAATATATCATTTCTGATTGGGTAAAAAGTCGGGCCGGGTCCCCACGCGCTGCGCGCGCGTATTCCTTCCCTGACCCTACTTGCCCCCTAAAAAAAAATCATTTCTGATCGGGTAAAAACTCGCACCGGGTCCCCACTGCCTTCGGCAGCGCAGTACCGTGTGCGCTGCGCGCGCACAACTGAAGGGATACACGCGCTGCGCGCGCGTATTCCTTCCCTCACCCTTCGTGCCCCCTAAAAAAAAAATCATTTCTGATCGGGTAAAAACTCGCACCTGGTCCCCACTGCCTTCGGCAGCGCAGTCCCGTGCGCGCTGCTCGCGCGTATTCCTTCCCTGAGCCTTCGTGCCCCCTAAAAAAAAAATCATTTCTGATCGGGAAAAAACTCGCACCGGGTCCCCACTGCCTTCGGCAGCGCAGTCGCGTGCGCACAAGTTAAGGGATACGCGCGCGGTGCACGCCTATTTCTTCTCCACCCTTTCAGGCCCTCTTAATTAACCTACGTATACCAATTTTGAACGATCTAACTCATTTGGCTGAGATGCAAAAGAAAACGTAATCAGGACACCTCAAAACGTGTAAATCTGGTGAAAACTTTCTATAATTTAAAAGAACTTTAAAATATCTTTCGAATGATGTATTAAAAATAATTGAATCATAATTAGAAATTGAAATATTGAAATTTGAAAATATTACAGCGCCATCTGGCGGTACAAATATCTGTATTCCACTGTTTGATTCCAATTCAAAAAAGCTTTCTAATGATGTCTTACTTATGAAATTATTATAATTAGTATCTGAGATACAAAAGAAAACTCATTCGGGACACCTCAAAACGTGTAAATCTGGTGAAAACTTTCGATAATATAAAAGAACTTTAAAATATCTTTCGAATTAAGTATTAAAAATAATTTAATCATAATTAGAAATTGTAATATTGAAATTTGAAAATATTACAACGCCATAAAAGAAAACTGATTCAGGAGACCTCAAAACGTGTAATTCTGGTGAAAACTTTCGATAATTTAAAAGAACTTTAAAATATCTTTCGAATGATGTATTAAAAATAATTTAATCATAATTAGAAATTGAAATATTGAAATTTGAAAATATTACAGCGCCATAAAAGAACACTGATTCAGGAGACCTCAAAACGTGTAAATCTGTTGAAAACTTTGAATTATGTAAAAGAACTTTAAAATATCTTTCGTATGATGTATAAAAAATAAATTAATCGTAATTAGAAATTGAAATACGCGTATTAGAATATTGCAAAAATGTCCGGCGTGTAAAGATAAAATTTAATTTGCAATTAAAATGCAAATCTTTTGTTTATTGACCAAAATCGATGAAATTTGAAATGCAAGTTTGTTTTGTGGTGTAAATATTATATACTAAATAAAATGTGTAAAATTTGAAAAATTGAAGAAAATAGAAATTTGCAATTTTTAATCGCAGTACGAAACACGTGACTTCATTAAATACCAGATGTGTTTCCGTTGAAGACTGCTGTAGACGAAAAGTCTGCAAAGCTAAGATTCTTGTGATTTGTTGCCAATATTTTTTTATAGTTTAGTTAATTTTAAAAAATCTAATTGTCCGATCGATAAGCCGTTTAAACCATCGGTTTAAGAAAAAAAAGCCCTTTCCAATGGTATCTTGTTTGTAACAATACGACTGATATTTCTAATTTATTTTCCACCTTTTCCGTAAAAATGTCGCTTTTTAAGCATTTAATAAGCATTTAATCATGAATTCTGGGTCATTTTTCGTTAGACAATGGTCGACATTTTAATTAATATCTCCGCTAATTAGGGTCGCATCGTTTAGCAAATTAGATAACCCAGATCTGCGATAAATTCTCTGTCCGACGGTACCTGTTCGAAGTCCGTGCGACCTTTAGCGGCGGAGCCTTAGCTGCGTCAAGCCGTTTCTCACAGACACACAGACAGACAGACACACACACACACGCGTACAGATTTTAATAATATAGGAGACAAACAAAACAAATCGTTTATTTCCGATTCGGCTGTCAAAAAATTCACCTCATTTTTCATTTTGTTGGTAAGAGTAAGTGTAAACAAGATCCGTCGCTTGTCTATCGGATCGGGGTACTTCGCCCCCGTGTATCTGCATTGCGGTGCGTGCCTTGGATACAGTTAGTAAAAGTTTGGAATGCCAAGTATCGGTAGTATGCAGTTGTATTTGCGTTTAGCGAAAATATCGCAATTTTTTCGATGAATATATAATTTCTTTAAAAGATCATTAGGCTGTTTTATAAAACAGCATAGTAATTCCTCCATCCGTTGACGAAAAACAAAAAACAACGATCATTATAGCAAAATTTAGAAATTTTTCATTTTAACTATTTTTTAAAAAGTATGATGGATTTTTTAAAAGTATGATTTAAAAGGTATGATACTGCCCAACAGAAGGCGCTGCTATGCTGTTTTTCTTTCTCTCTCTCTCTCTCTCTCTCTCTCTCTCTCTCTCTCTTTTTTTTTTAAGGAAGGCTATATTTTAACTTCTATAGTGTGTAAGGGCACAAAATTCGATATGTATAAAGGCTGAAAAAAATACTGCGTCATGAAAAAATTCGTACCATGAAAAATGCAGAATTATATAATCACAAAACACTTCTTAATCTATAGTCTGTAATTCACGTGTTCAATTTCAGTCATGGAATTTACTCAAGTTGGGAGAGCTTATTTACTTTATTTAGCGATTAAACACAAAAGAGAAATTATTTGCAGAATATTAAAGACTGATTCACAATTTATAATTATTCATTAATTATTCGGGTGGTAATATTGTTTCTCCATAAAGGAGCCAAGATCATAATAACTTTTCATGTCCAAGAGAAAAAGATGCTTCCTGTTTTTGACAGGCCGAGAAACTAACTAAAAAAAAGTAACATTCTCAAAAAGAGAAAAAAAATCACCTCTCATTTGGCAAAGAGCCAAGTCGGTCGGGATGGAGCAAATCGAAACCAAAATCTACGTTCAAACATGCTCCGCCCCCATGAACGAAGGTTCATAAAAATATACTAAAAAGTACAATAACAACATTAATGTTGTCACAGGTTTTTCATGTTCTATCTTCAAAACTGCAAATAGATAAGAAAAAGAGAGATTAATATACATAATGAAACATTGTAACTAGCTGATTAATAAGTGGATAAATACAGGAACAAGAAAAAAAAAATAATAATAAATAAAATAAAATAAAATAAAATAAAATAAAATAAAAAATAAATAAAAATAAAATTGAGCTAAATGTTCAAAGTTCTGTTCAAAGTTTAAAATGGCAGAGGAGATAGTTTGGCGATCGGACGCTTCAACTCTCCATAAATAGTTTTCAACAGAACTACACGAATCTTGCCATCTGCTCCAGGAAATAATTTGATTATGCGACCCAGTTTCCACTTCAAAGGGGGCTGATTATCATCTTTTATTAAAACCAAATCGTCTTTCTTGAAATTTGGTTTATTTATTAGCCATTTTGATCGCCTTTGCAAATCTGAAAGGTAGTCTGAGGACCATCTCTTCCAGAAACTTTGAAAAAATTTTTGTAGAAGTTTCCATCTTTCTAGCGGGGTTAGGTTAACTGAAGAATAGTCAGGTTCTGGTATTGAAGTCAAGGCAGTGCCTATGATAAAATGTCCTGCAGTTAGAGCATTTAAGTCACTGGGATCATTCGAGAGCGCAACAAGAGGTCTTGAGTTCAAGCACGATTCAATTTGAGTAATTAAAGTAAGGAACTGTTCATAAGTTAATATCTGTTCGCCAATAGTTCTTTTTAGATGACCTTTCATCTGTTTTATTCCAGCCTCCCAAAGTCCTCCAAAATGGAGGGCCGATGGGGGATTGAAATTCCATTTGATTGTTTCTTCGGACAAATATCTGTGGATCTTTTCATCAGAAGAGATCAAGGACATCATTTTTTTCATTTCGTTGTCGGCACCTACAAAGTTCGTTCCTCTGTCTGAAAACAATTCTTCAGGTTTTCCTCGTCGAGCAACAAACCTCTTCAAAGATGCGAGGAATGTTTCAGAGGTGAGATCACTGAGTATTTCCAAATGAATTGCTTTTGTGGAAAAACAGATATATAAACAAATATAACTTTTATAAGATCTAACACCTCGGCCCTTACGAGGTTTGATGAGAAAGGGGCCTGCAAGATCAACCCCGACTTTCGAAAACACTCGCGATGGCACTACACGAGCAGCTGGAAGATCACCCATTAGTTGAGAGGCTAAGTTCGATGTGGTTCTAAAACACTTCATACAGTTCCGCAGATTCCTTTTCACAGCGTCTCTTGCATTAATTATCCAATATTGTTGTCGCAGGACTGAAATTGTTAACTGGGTTCCACTGTGAAGATGTTTTTCATGAAAGTACCTTATAATTAAATCTGTAATGTGATGCGTTTTAGGAAGTATCATTTGGTGTTTTTGACTCTCAGGTAGGTTTGCGTGTCTTAATCTTCCACCAACACGAAGAATTTCATTTTTGTCTAGAAAAGGATTTAAAGAAAGGAGTTTGTTACTAGCATTCAGGTTTCTTCCAGATTTTAAAGTATTTATTTCCTCTCCAAATTCATGTCTTTGAACCAACTTCACAATAATTTTAGTTGCCTCATCAAGTTCTTGTATAGTTAAAAAGCCAGTATTTCGCACAGATCGACATTTAGTATTTTTTATAAATCTAAGACACCAGGCTGTAACACGTCTTAATTTAGACCAAGATGAAAACTTATATAATAATTCAAATTCATTATTGCCATGAGTTAAAGAGCAAACAGTAGTTTTCCGTTGTTCTCTCAAAATCTCTTCTTCAGGTATTTTGACTTCATTTTCCGGTAGTGGTGTCGGTAAGTGCTCTTCTTTCAACCAGATTGGTCCTTTTAACCATTCTTCATTCTTCAACAATTCAGTTGCTGTGCAACCACGAGATAGCACATCAGCGGGATTTTTAACCCCTGGACAAAATCTCCACTGAGACGGGGCTACTAATCGTTGAATTTCACGCACTCTGTTCTCTACAAAGGGCTTCCAGTTACTAGCACTTCCTTTGACCCAATAAAGGGTAATTTGGGAATCACAGAAGCATATTATGTTTTTGACGGGAATTGAAAATAGCTGCCCAAGATAATGAGCTAATCGAGCAGCTGTTAAGGCTCCCATCAATTCAAGTCGAGGCAAAGTAAGTTTTTTGAGAGGAGCTACTCTTGTCTTTGACATAATAAATGAAGTTTCACGGGAACAAGGATCACGAAAATAAGCTACTGTACCATATCCCTTCAAACTGGCATCGCAGAAAACACAAATTTGAATAGCTTCAGGAGTTAATTTTTCAAAATTCGTGAAATATTTTCTAGGCACTTCAAAATTTTCTAAATCCTGTATTTCACTATGCCATTTCTTAAATTTCTGTGTTAAAGCATCAGGTAAAGCAGAATCCCAATCAACACCCTGCTCCCATAGTTCTTGCATTAGAAATTTAACTCTTATTATAAAAGGGGAAATAAACCCTACAGGGTCATACACCTTTGCTACAGTTTGTAAAACAATTCTCTTAGTGATAATTTCATTATCAAACCCTTCTAACAGAGATTGAAAGTCTATTCTTAACGTGTCATTATTAGTTGACCACATTATTCCCAATATCTTAGAGATATTTCCCTCATTTATTTCTTCATCAACGTTTATTCCATGTTTTTCCCACAATTTGCTTAATTCGTAAGAATTGCTTTTAAATTTTCTTAATGTCATATTGGCATCTTTAAGTATTTTCACAGCACCAGACGATAAAATAAATGCTTCATTTACAGAATTAGTCCCATGAAAGAGATCATCAACATATAAGGAAGTATCAAGCATATTAACGACTTTCTCAAACAAGTTCTTATATCCTTTTATATGATGTTTAATGGTAGCTGAGAGCAAAAAGGGTGATGTTGTAACACCAAAAGTTACACGAGTCATGCGGAAAACCTTTAATAGAGGATTTTTACTATTTATATCCTCAAACCATAGAAATCTCAAAAAGTTTCTATCATTTTCTGCAACCTGTATTTGCAGAAAAGCTTTTTCGATATCACAAACAAAGGCAATTTTATGAAGGCGGAATTTCAAAATAATATCCAAAATATTAGGATTTAAATTGGGGCCTGCAAATAAACATTCATTTAAAGATTTTGCTTCCTTTTCTTTGGAAGAAGCATCAAACACTATTCTGACCTTTGTAGTGGACTTATCCGTTCTTATCACCGGTCTGTGGGGCATATAATATACACCAGTTTCATTTTTGTTTAATTCACACTCCTCTATTATACCCATTTTCTTTTGTTCCTCAAGAATTTTTTCATATTCATTTTTAAGCCATTCATTTTTAGACAGTTTCGTTCTCAAACCCCAAAGTCTATTTTTGGCTATTTCTATATTTGATTTTAATTCATTTTTATTTTCCTTCCACAAAAATTGAATTTCATATCTTCCCTTAACAAAATTTAAACTTTCATTAAAAGAATTAATAATTTCTATATCTCTCTGTGACAGAGAATCATTCTTACTGTCCCATATTCCAAGTGATTCTAAATCCCAAAAACGCTGCAAATCAAAACTGTCAAATTTATTTACAGATACAAAATGCGAATTAATTACTTCCGTACTATTATTATTCAATTTCCCCACTACAGTATATCCGAAAATAGTATTAGCAACATATAAATTATCACCGATTTCTTCAATGATACCTCTCTGTATTTTCCAAAAATAATCAGCTCCTAGCAAAATATTAATTTTGGAATCACTTAATGAAATTGTCTGCCAATTTCCAGTTTTTATTTTTAATATAACTTTCAATTTCTGGTTCGCCCCTTGGGCTTTTCAAGGGAGTCGCGGTTATTAAGTCTGTAGCTAATACTTCAACATGAATGAGCCGACGAGGATTTATTTTGCTACGCAGTTGAACATTAAAAACTTCGAATTCCTCTTCTTTACCTTTATTTATGCCAAAGGCAAAAACGGTTAGCTTTTCTTTTCTTACACTGTTTAATTTTAATTCGTGAGCCAATTCTTTAGTAATAAAACTTTTTTCACTTCCGGAATCCAATAAGAGTCTGACAGTTTTTGATCTAGCATCAGATTGTGCTATAACGCGACATGTTTGCAATAACGCTGCCTGATTACTATTTTTCAAATGTGAATTCGATACTATAGTGTTCTCTACTACTTCTGGTCTCAAGTTTTTTGAAAAACAAAATAATTTGTTATGATCTGTTGCTTTACATTTTTCGCAAGGCTGCGATTTCACTCTGCACTGTGATGACAGATGAGATTTTAGAAAGCATTTATAACACCTGCCATCCTTCTTTAATTTTAACCTCTTCTCAACATCAGTTAAATTATTACATTCAAGAGAAGGATGATCATAATTCTTGCAAAATATGCATATATTTTTTACACCTACATTCAATGAATTCATTTTATTTGAAAATTTTCTGTCATTAATTTCGGCTTTATTTTTATTTACAATTACCGAAGCATTTTTATAATTAATCATACTAAGTGATTTTTCACGCGATTCAAGTTCTACTTTAAGAAAATTAATTAAGTCTGTCACATCAGACTCATCCTTCCTTTTATCACTTTGCCTGTAATATTCAACTACTAGATCGTTTGGCAATAATTTTAATAAAATTGGATTCAGTAAATGACCATATTGGCCTTTTGTCACCCCAAAATTAGATAAACTGCGAATATTTACTTCACAAGCGTCATATAGCTTTCGCAAAGCAGTTATATTTGATGAACTCCTTACACCTTCTAAATTGAGTAATTTATTCATGTGAGTATTAATAATAATATCCTTTTGCCCAAAACGTGACTTCAACATCTCTATGCAATTATCATAATTTTGCTCCGTAAGTGAAAACCCTTCAATAACATTGTACGCTTTATCAGTTAAAAGCGTTTTCAGGTAAGTAAATTTTTCAATTTTTGTAAGATTTTCATTTAAATGGATTGAATTTTCGAAACAATCGAAAAATTCGTTCCATTTTTCTATTTGTCCACCGAATTTTGGTAAAGACATTTTCGGCAATCTCACTGCCGAACTAGTTTTTGTTTGGGTTTCACTGACAGAACAATCAGAATTATTTTCATCTTTGTTATTGCATCTTTTTAATCTTAATTTAATTTTGCATTTGGCAGAAATTATTTGCTCGCCGTATTTATCGCTGGTCGCGATATCTTTTTCATACTCTTTAATATCTACTATTAAATTTTCAATTTCATTATTTAAATTTTTTAATGCAATTTCTCTTTCACCTATCATTTCCTGAATTTCTATAATTTCGTCTGATTTTGTATTTTCTATATCATCTGCTAATAAGTTTTCTAATTTATTAATTAATTTTGTTACGTTAGAGCGTTCCGTAGAACGCTTAGCTTTTAATTTCTCAATATTCATAGCGAGCAAATAATCAAGTAAAAGAGAAAACAAAACAATTCAAATAATTAAAATTTCTAATTTCATTTAATCAATGTTATAAATAGTAGTTAAATTTTGCTTACCTGGTTCAATATCCAGGCAGCTTTCCAATATGAATCCGGAATTCCAGTCATTATTATTTTTCAGTTTCGATTTCAAATCGTAATCCAAATAAATTAAATATCCAAGTGTAATTTCATTATCGGGATTTCACTTATCCCGCGTTTCGAGCACCATGAAAAAAAATACTGCGTCATGAAAAAATTCGTACCATGAAAAATGCAGAATTATATAATCACAAAACACTTCTTAATCTATAGTCTGTAATTCACGTGTTCAATTTCAGTCATGGAATTTACTCAAGTTGGGAGAGCTTATTTACTTTATTTAGCGATTAAACACAAAAGAGAAATTATTTGCAGAATATTAAAGACTGATTCACAATTTATAATTATTCATTAATTATTCGGGTGGTAATATTGTTTCTCCATAAAGGAGCCAAGATCATAATAACTTTTCATGTCCAAGAGAAAAAGATGCTTCCTGTTTTTGACAGGCCGAGAAACTAACTAAAAAAAAGTAACATTCTCAAAAAGAGAAAAAAATCACCTCTCATTTGGCAAAGAGCCAAGTCGGGCGGGATGGAGCAAATCGAAACCAAAATCTACGTTCAAACAAAGGCCATCATGAAAAAATATGTCGATTCGATTTGGTACAAGTCTACCGATTGGTAGCATTGCTCAGCTACAAGTTAACCTCGTTTATAGAAAGCAATATCTCTAATTTCTATTATATACAAGAAAGAAAAATCATGCAGTACGCATTGATTAGTAACACTTTCCAACTGTACGTAATTGTTGTATCGAATAACTTTTAATATTCTTTGCCTACGTTATCACACAACAGACAGAAGGACAGAAATATATACAGATAGACTAATTGATTTTAAAATTACTCTTAGGCATTTTGGAAAGTGTTAAAAAGGCTTAACGCAAAAGAAAATACAGCCATTAGATTATAATTACAGCTTTTGATCTCTCTGAATATTTTAGTGTAGCCCTGTAAAACAGAAAGTTAATCGTATCATATTCTATACAAAACATTATTTTAGAATATTAACAATACATTTCAATATTTTTATGATTTTTAGAGCAGAAATATTTTTAAATATAACTTTCAAAAAAATTCTGTCCGAAAACGTAATGCATTGGCATTTTTTTTTTTTTTTTTTTTTTTTTTTTTTGTTGTTATTGTTGTCCCTATAAACAAACTAGTTATACAGGACCTATTAATGTCATTTTAAATGGGGAACATTCTATAGGGAAAATATTTATAAAAATAACACTCATAGAACACAATACTTTCGAATGCTTTTGGATGCCCCTGTACACAAACCAGAAGAGATATTCACTCCATTTTCAATATGGAACATCCGATAGTGAACTTCAATAAAATATATCAGCTTCGAGAAATTCCATAAATATTTACAGGAGTTAGAGCGCGGGCAGACAGACAGACAGACAGATGGACAGATACACAAACTGAAATCATATTCACGCTTAAAAATGATAGAAAGTGTTAAAATCGCTTAATGTAAACAAAAGTACAATTCTAGCAATTTTTTATTAATAGCTCTTAATATAAATGGATATTTTTGTGTCACCCTATAAATCTAACGCTAATCATGCTATATTCTGTGCAAAGCATTCTTTTGTGCATATAATTATTATATTTCAATTTCCTAAAACTTCGTGGAAAGTAAAGTTATTAAAATTTGATTTATAGAAATATCTCTCATAGAACGCAATGCTTTGGAATACTTTTAAGTGTCCCTGTACATAAATCGGTGGTGGTATTTTCTCCGTTTTATACAGGAAACATCCAATAGTGAACTTAAATAACATATTTCAATTTAATTTAGATATGTCTACAGTAAAGGTATGAAAATATGGTTTATAGAAATACTTCTCATAGAACACAATGCTTTGAAATACTTTCGGGTGTCCCTGTATACAAACCAGTTGAGGTATAAACTCCATTTTCAATAGCGAACATTCGATAGTGAGCTTGAATAACATATATCAGTTTCAAGAAAATCCATAAATATTTACGGGAATTAGAGCTCGGACAGACAGACAGACGGACAGGCAGATACACAAAACTAAAATCATATTTACACTTAAAAAATGTTAGAAAATGTTAAAAACGCTTAACGTAAACGAAAGTACAATTCTAGCAATTTTTTATTAATAGCTCTTAATGTAACTGGATATTTTTGTGTCACCCTGTAAATCTAATGCTAATTATGCTATATTCTGTACAAAGCATTCTTTTGTGCATATAAATAACATATTTCAATTTCCAAAACCTTCGTGGAAAGTAAAGTTATTAAAATTTGATTTATAGAAATACCTTTCATAGAACGTAATGCTTTGGAATACTTTTGAGTGTCCTTGTACATAAACCGATGGTGGTATTTCCTCCATTTTATACAGGAAACATCCAATAGTGAACTTGAATAACATATTTCAATTTCATTCAGATATATCTGCAGTAAAGGTATGAAAATATGGTTTATAGAAATACTTCTCATAGAACACAATGCTTTGAAATACTTTCGGGTGTCCCTGTACACAAACCAGTAGAGGTATAAACTCCATTTTCAATAGGGAACATCCGATAGTGAACTTGAATAACATATTTCAATTTCATTCAGATATGTCTACAGTAAAGGTATGAAAATATGGTTTATAGAAATATCTCTCATAGAACACAATGTTTTGAAATACTTTCGGGTATCCCTGTACACAAACCAGTAGAGGTATAAACTCCATTTTCAATAGGGAATGTCCGATAGTAAACTTGAATAACATATATCAGTTTCATGAAATTCCATAAATATTTACGGGAGTTAGAGTGCAGACAGACAGACAAACCGAAGTCATAAACACTTTTCAACCTTGTTGGAAAGTGTTAATAAATGTACCAAATTTGATTTGTCGTTATCACTTTAAAAGTTTTATACACATTGATAAAGTGCTACTGTAGCTCTATAGATAAGATTCAACAGAAAATTTAAAAACATGGTATATAAAAAGCTTTTTTTTTTTTTTCTTATAATTATTTAGCATTAATTTAGTGTGCCTTTTTGTACAAATATATGAGAATAAATCCATGATGGAAAACTGAAGAGTCCATCTATGCCAACTTATTTTCTAACTCTTAATTTAAAGAATGGCTGTAAAATTCTTTAATATTCCAAAGAAAAAAAATCATTCTGTTGAAAGTTCCTTAAGTCAAGGCTAGTTCCTTAAATCAAGGTTCCTTAAGTCAAGTCTAAAACCAAAACTGGTTAGATTTTCTGTTATTATAGAATTATATTTGTAATAGAAGTTTTATTCGTAATAATAATAATACATTGAAAAATAAAAGTTCTGCATATAATTACATAAATTACGTGTTTTTATATTTTATTTATTCCGTTGTTTGTGTAATACTAAAGGAAGGTGAGGAGGAGGAAGAAGAAGGTGCTGCTATAGAAGGGGAAGGAGGAGAGGAGAGGGGGAGTAGAGAAGAAATGGACGACGAGATGTGTCGGCGTCGGAAAAGTGAAGCTGTCAAAATGGATGGAGTAGCTATAAATCATGTAGGGTAAGTACGAAATGATTTATTTGTAAAAAATAAAAAATAACCTTTAAAATTTAGGAGATTTTTTTTTTCAGATGTTAGACCATGTGAAGCAAAACAACAGAGGGGGGGGGGGGGGGGGATCATGGACATATCTAATACATTATTAATCACATAGCAATTTCATAATTTTTATAGTTATATTTATTACAAAATCAGGAGCTAAAAGGCGTCCAATGAATTTTGTAAAGTGTTTTAAACTGAATGATATTATACCCCATAGACCTTATATATATAGACCACGCATCCCCCCTCGTTACCTATCTGCATCATGAATTGGTTTCCCCAGCAAAATTGTCACGTGATGTTGGCCTGGAGGAAGAGTGAAGAATGATCACTGTGTTATTTTTCTGTAGGAACGAATTTTGTGTTTAATATTTTTTATTGTACACGCACTTTTTATTTTAGCATTTAGATTT